>VZUI01060304.1:0-19272 GCA_013401135.1 Cettia cetti | reverse complement strand
CAGCTTGGCCCCATCCCATCCCATCCCATCCCATCCCATCCCATCCCATCCCATCCCATCCCATCCCATCCCATCCCCAGGGATGTGGATGTGGATGTGCCCAGGGACAGACAGGAACAGGGGTGGGGCTGTGCCCCCAGTGACCGTGCTCTGTCTCCTGGGCACCAAGGGTGCAGCAAACTCTGCCAGGGCTGAGGGCAGGGCCGAGGCTGACGTGGCCCTGACTGAGGCCGTGCCCACCACCAACACCCACAAGCAGGGCGTCCCAAAGACCGATGCCACGCCCACTCGGACGGCAATTCCAGCTCTCCCTCTGGAGTTTTTCAAGGAGAAGGGTGTTTCTAATCAGCTGCAGGTAAGCAGCCTGGGGCCAGGGCTGAAGGGCTCCCAGGATCCCGTGGCCCTTCGAGCCACGTTCGCTGGGCCCCCTCAGCCTTTGAGGCCAGCAGCATGGGTGGAAGGCAAGAGCTTCTTGGGGGAAGCTGGCAAAGTTGCTCTCCCATTTTTTAAACTTGGTGTTTGTGAGTTGCTTAGTTGTAGCTCTGTGTCTTTTAGCAAGAAGCATCATTTTTAACGTGTGGGTATTGTGGAAGCAGACGTGCTGGAAGAGAAACATTTACGTGTTTAGTACGCATCCTGTGTGACAAATGCAGAGACTCAAGGGCACAGGATATAAGCAGTTTCAATCATGTCTGTCCAGTCATCCTGGGCAATTGGGACTATTTTTTATGAAGCTTTTTGCTCTGTTCGTGGTTATTACCAAAGTAGGCAAGGGCATGTCTTGGTGGAAGTGAAGATGTGTAAACGTCTTCTGAATTTATTCACAGTAATAATTTCAGTGAAGAATTTATAGAGAAATCTCTGTTATGCATGTGAATATGTTGGAAATCAACCCAACCCAGTCTTATTTGTATGGAAATGTCAATAGACAATGCTAATGAGTGTATTTTGAATAATGATTTAATATCTTGGAGGTATCTGAACAGGGCAGGGGAAAGTGGCCTGTGCAGTTACTACTATACTGGGAGGGGGATTGAAAGTCCTTTTGTTCATCTCAGATCTAAGACAAGCAAACTGCAAAAAAATCAGACATGCCAACCCGAGAATACATGAGGATTCCCACTGATGTGTCAGGTTTCCAGAAGACACGTGATATGCCCCAGAAACCAAAGCTGCAGAAGCTCCCATGCACTAGAAAAAGGCTCCCAGCTGTCCTCCAGCCCTTGTCAGTGCCAGGCAGGGACAGCCCCACCACAGCAAGGACACCAAATGTTCCTGTCCATAGCAGGGAGCTAATTCACTGCACCTGTTACTCAGGTGATTTTAATTATCATCACTTTTCACTACTTAGACCCAAATTATTCTCAGGTTGGGGAACTACCCTTTTAAGTGGGTGCAGGTGGGTGTCACCTGGATCTGATAAAAGGAGAGCGTGGGGGCTAGCTCTCCCTAAGGGAGGCACTGGGGAGCCTGCAGGAGTTTCTTTTTTTAAGGTTGATAAGGGTAAAACTTTGGTTAGGGTAGGCTTTTGGAGCCATGGTGGGGTTTGTTTCCCTCCTTGAGAAGGTGGAGAAGGTTTGGAAGAGCACTGAGCTGTCACTGCCTGAGAGGAAAAACACTTTGGTGCCTGGCTCAGGCACGGGCTCTACAACCTGGGGCTAGTCCCATGCTGGTGTGTCTGGAATTGCTACAGTGCAGTGTGAGCTCACGAGAGATGAGCTGTAGTTGCTGCCATCCTTTGCTGGGTATGGAAAGCACAAGGTAGGAACATCAGTCATCTGTTATGTTTGACTTAATTGTTATTTGAGGTTGTAGTAAGTACTGAGCATGTGCTGGGATACAGATTGTGATTGCTCATCTTTCCAAAGATAGATATGGATGCTATTAACCTATGCCCTGTTTATTTTTTCCAACTCACTAATTTACTGCAGTAGTTTCATAGTGCCTTTTTATTTTTCTAATGTCTAAATGTAGTGGGAAAACATATCTGTTGGGGTGGTTTTGCTTTCGTTTTTTCTAATAGTGAAACCACCCTCTAGCCTGGTGAAGATGGAATCTGCTTCTGTCCTTGTATAGAGCTATGGTTTTGTTTACATGGCTGTTCCCTCTATTTTTTGCTTTCTTACCTGCAATTTTCAGAAGAAAAGCAGCAACCATTTGAAAGGCTAAACTTCAATGTAACTCTGGCCCTTAATCAATATTTCCTTCTTCCAGTTTCTTCAAATGGCTTTGTCCTGGGCACTCAGTGTGGCCTTTTTCTTTGAAGCTCAATGGCTGTCTTGAATGCTTATGGTGTGAAAGGGAATCCCTGATCTATTTGCAATTCTCTGCCCTGATGGAGACTGCTTGAAGGGAGTTAGGACTGGTACTGGAGGCCTGGCAGCTTGTGCAGGGAGCAAATTTTATTGAAATAATGGTAATGTGGACAGGACATGCAAGTCAGGTGGTGAGCTCAAAATATGCAAGTACTTGCAGTTTCCCTTCAGCACTTACCAGTTAAAGGGTATGGATTCTTCCTATTTGTATCTCTTAATCCTCAATCCTTGCCACACTCCTTCAGCATCTTTTGCATTGTAATTCCCCCTGTTTTCTTCCTCTTCTTTCTGTGACTTTCTCTATGTAATAGATAACCTGTCATATACTGTCATCTTGCTCAGTCACCGGAGTAGTGATGATGATAGTGTAGAAATTGTAGGTGCACACTAGGCAAATGTGTCATGCTTCTGTGTGCCCTCTGTAGGCAAACCTGCTTCCCAAACCTTCAGTCAAACTTTGAGAAAAGGCTTGTCACCAATACTTAGTTGTGGTTTATGCATTGGTAAAGCAACACTTCCATCTCAGCCTCTTAAGCCACTGCAGAGCTGGAATAGTTGCTTTAGGAGCAGATGTTGAAGCAGGGTTCTTACAGCTACATAAGATGTACCTCTTTTAGGATAGCTTTCTGCAGCTTTGTGTGATAAAAACTATGCCTTAAACTGCTCCAGTGCAGGGCATGCAGTCCTGTAGATGTGTTTTCAGACATAGACATTTATATATATGCCTAGTGAGTGGCCTCCTGAGGAGGAGGGACAAATGTGAAGGAGACTGGTCTAATAAAACATGCTTCTGCTTCAACAAAAAACCCTGTCTTCCCTTCACAGAGAATGGTGTCATTTTTATTGGTTGGCCTAAAGAGAATAAAGAAGTCTCTCAATGTCCTGATGTATCTTTTACTAGTCTCAAATTATTTAGAAGAGTAGTAATTTTTTTTTTTTTTTTTTTTAGAGGGGTGGTGGGGGAGGTCTGCACTTAACACCTGTTCTCCAAGCAGTCAGGGACCTGCACAGGTGTTGTGAGTGGGGCAGGTGACTACTTGGTAACTAACAGCAGCACCTGATGGCATACAAGTAGTTGTGACTGAGGAGTGAGAAGTTGGCTGCTGCCTGGCTGAGGGCTGTGGTGAGACAAGGGATGGGGAGCAGAGTGGAAAATATTAGTTACACAAGCAGGTATAGGTAGATTTATGGGGTGTCAGTGGGATTTAAGTGGTTTAGATACTGCATTTCATGGACTTGATCACAATTTATGAAGAATTGAGCGTTTAACTATGAGTTAGGATTATTTAGTTGCTACTCTAAATGTTGCATTCACTAAATGTAATGTGGTCTTTGTATTTTGCTCAGAAGCTGAGCATTCAAGTCCAGTTGTAGTCTTCATAAACAGAAGCTAATATCTTGCTTTTTGTTTAAAACAGAAGCCCAGAGTGCCATTAGCTCTTGCATTCAGTAATGTACACACTGTAAAAGAAGTGGCTCTCTCCTGTTCATGTGGCTAGCTTGTCTCTTCAGGCTGGAAAACATTTCCTGGAGCATGTCCTTGCTGCTTCTATATTTCTCTCTCCTTGGAATCAGATGCTAATACTATATTTTTCTAAAATTAGGCTTAAAACCTTCTCTGGGCATCTTTATTTTGTAATTTATGCCTGTTACTTGGGGGGGAAAAAAAAGTCTGATAAGGTTTATTTTCTTGTAGGCCTCTCAAATTGCAGCCCGTTTGTATTTAGCTGCAAAATCCTAAATCACACTAACAGGATGCCTGAAATGGAAACTGGTGGAGAGTAAAAAAAAAAAAAAAAAAATTGCCTGATACAGATGCTATCAACTATTTTTAGTTCCTGGCAGTCCAGTATTGCTCTTACCCAAGGAGTATTCATGTTGGTTTTTTCTCTTTTTTTCTTGCAGCTCTCAGTTCTGTGATGACTGAGAAGCAAAAATACAAAGTAAGGGTATCCAGTGTAGATGGATATTACCAAAATTAGGGGGCGATTTGACCATACACTGATCTGTATGATTGCCCTCCTCTGTGGAAGATTGTAGTGGTGTGATTGCAATCATTTCTGCTGGTCAGTGTTTTTAGTGTTAACATAGCTACCCAGGGAGCCAGTCAGGCTTTATGACTTTGGAACTGAAGGAAAAAGAGAAGAAAATGTCTGTGATATTTTACTGCAGCAGTTCCACATGCTATTGGTAGCATGTAACAACCAGATTTCATATCTAGTAACTACTTGTGGTTCAGCTTAAAGTGTGCCAATTGTGAGAGCTGCTTCTGTGGAAAGGTGACTTCTGTTACTGCTGTGTTAATTCTTCCTATAAAATGAAGAAAAACCCAAAAACTTCCTAGTTGTTTCCATAAGTGTTTATATTTGTGCCCCTGTTCTGAAGATTCGGTGCTAAGCAATGCTGAATGTATCTTGGGTGTTTTAATGCTATGGTCAGCATACCCAAAAGGTACAAGATCTGTAAGGGTGTTTGGATGGTGTTCTGGGACAGAGAGTAACTGGCCAAGTTTAAACTTTTTAATTGACAGGCATTTTTACTGGAAAAATGCAGTTTAGACTTTTAGTTTTCAAATCCCATGGCACATAATGTAAACATTTAGGATATTTTAAAAGCTCACTTTAGGAACTGGTTGCAATTAAATGTTGCCTCCTGAGATGTCTCTCAAGTTGTGTGTCTTAAAGAAGAGAAATAGGAATTTATGTGAGAGGAAACAGAACTAGAGAACTTTTCACTACATCAGGTCCTGTACTGAGGTGACTGTTGTGAAAAATACAGCCCAGGACCATGGAACTTAGCAGTCTGAAGAAACTGCTGTACAGCAACAGCTTAGCTTCAGTGTGTTGGAGCCAGTGGTGCTGCCAGCATTATCTGTGCACCCTGGGATGCTTCCAGGTTCCTGTCCCTTGACTCTGCCTTCACATGGGGTTGGAGAAGGTGCTTGGGTCTGTGAACTGGCTGGTGGTGAGAAACAGATTCATTTTGTGTGATGAGGTGATGGTGTGCATGTGTCTCTGGGGCCTAGTGCCTTTTGTGAGCTTCTCGTTTGTGCTAGAATTTGTGGAGTCTTTAAAGCTTTGTTTTTCTTCCTTCCTAATAAGAGAAATGAGTTGTTGAAGTCCCAGAAATGTTCAGTTTTCATCCTTATGCAAGATAGTGAGGAATACAGTCTTTTCATCCCTTAGGTAATTATTTGCTTTATTATTGCACTGCAGTGAGATAGGATTAATGTAGGTTACAAGTAGTAACAGAATATGAAATAAGACAACAATAAGCACAAGAGCAAAAGATAAAAATAGTCTCAGGAATTAACCTAGTAGTTTGAGAATTGTATGAATACATAAAATGCTTGCAACTATGCTTAAATCTCTTTTTCTTTCTGATAAAGAATGTTTTCAAGTATTATGCGTACAGGATTCACCTGGGATGTAAGAACTTGAAGAATTTCAAGTGTTCAGCATCAGGAATGAAATAATAAGCTTTTGACTTAAGTTGTCAGCCTAAATAAACTATTAACTACCCCATAGCAATTACATGTTGTAACTAATAACAGTGCAATGAAAATACAATTGCCTTTTTCCCCCCTTAGCATTTTCTCGCTGGTCCTGTCAAATTTAAATGGTTTGCTTTCCAAACCATTCCATGTCCTCAATAGATCTTGAGAACTGTCTAAGGAGTAGATTTGAATAATCAATTTTGAATATATGAAATTAAATGAAGAATCATACTTCATAAGCTTAGGCTTCTGGATTGAAAGATTTAGATAATTTGGGTAGACATTGCTGAATGCTCCACCTGGTCTGGCAGTCTCCAGTCTCTGAAAGGTGGGCGACTGAAACCTGTGTTTGCACAGAAAGACAAGTTATGGGATAGCCAGGAACTGGCTCTGGCCAGCTTGTGTCCCAGGTGTCATCTTTAATAGTTGGTTTCTTCTTATATTATTAGTAACCAGGCCAATAGGCCATTCACTTTTAGTGTTTGGGGTTTTTTTAGGTTTTCAAACATTATTTTAGGGTTTGTTTGTATTTGATTCTGTTTGCCTGTTTTAGTTTTGGCCAGTTGCACTGGCAGGTGGCAGTGACTGCACTGTGGTACCCCCAGCTGCTGCCAAGCTCTGCTTTGTGGGACCTTGGCCATATGTAAATGCTGCTGTATATTGAAAGAAATGTTAACGTGAAAAGAAAATGATCACAAATGCAGGCCAGGTAAGCTGTGATGTACAATAAATGTTTATATAACAGTCAAATAGAACTCTGATTTAACCACATGCGAGGAGACATTTTCTACTTCTGCTATGTAAAACATCTGGGATTAAACTGATTTAAATAAATTAAGGGCAAATACAGTCTGGGATGCTGTTATATTGAAAGGTCTAGAATGTGTTCTGAAGCAGATACTGTGATGCTGACTGATAATTCTGGGAGAATTTTCTCGATTAAGCACTTCTGTGAATCTTGGTTATATCTGATAAGCGGGGAAATGGTGTTCCTAAATATAACCAAACTGTATTAACAAGAGGATTATAATGATTTGATGTAGAAGCTTTTCTCACTAAACTCTTAACAAAGATTGTTTGCTTAATCTTATAATTTAAGCGCAGTGGAAATTTGGAAGAGCTGAAATTGCCATTCATTTATTTAAATGGCTTACTTTGGGACAGAATGCATTATCAGAGAGGCTTAATATTGAAATTACTTCTAAAAATCCGAATTTTCTATGGTCAAAGTATGGTTTCGAATCTATAACTTCTTTGCAAAGTGATCTGGATTGATCTGTTGAATTAGATCATAAAATTCTTATCTGTATTTACATGTGCTTCCTCATTGACAGAAGGAAGGTGGGGGAAGAGGAGGTCTTCAGTGACTTCTCCCTGCACAGAGGTTGCTTTCCCTGTTGGGATTTTTGTCCCAATGATTAACTGACTCTTACAAATGAGCACCAGCAGTTACCAGAAACTGAGAACTAAAAAGTTTCACAGTTGAGGGTTCTCTCTGTCAATATTATTGTTTCAAAGAGATCACTTCAGTCAAAACATTGGTGTTGTACATTTTTAGTCAAACATTGAGCTCTGCTGCTGTTCTGTTTGTTTTGTAAATAAAGGTAATTTTCACTGTTGTAAATACTCAGTTGTTTGATAGCTGATACTCCTTTTGCTGGTAATTTCAGTTCATGTGTCTCCATTAGAACTGACTGCTGTACTGAGAAATCTCCTTGGTTTCTTGAAAGGGTGCTTTACAGCGTCAGTCTAGGTTCCCTTAGGGCATGAGGAATGCCACTGACTTGAGCACCTGGTCAGTTTGGGAAAGAGAGTCTCTGTGAAATCGGAAAGGAGGGGAGCAAAGTGGAGCTTGAATGAAGCTGCTGATAAAGGTCAGGCTTGGTATCTCTTAAATACCTCATTGGGTGGGGGCTTGCAGATGTAGAAGCTGTATTAATGGACTACTCATACTCACAAACTAAGCAAATGGGAAACACTCCTACTTAGTTTTGCCATCCTGTCCATTAGGGGAGAAAATTTACATTTTGTTTTAAACTATGTTCCCATGCTGTTTGATTGTATCAATCCTAGCATCTTGGGTTTAGGTCTATCCATTATTTAAATCAAGAGACACCATGAAAGTGTATGGCAGTTAGTTACATTCCTATTGCCTGTTTCTTTGTTTCCTTCCTCTAACATATCTATGAAATCTAGTAAAAATAATTCTTCTGTTCAATAAAGAAAACCCCAATGGTTTATGCCATACACACTCCTTTGTGCTTAAGAGCTTGTGAGGTAGTATTTGTACCATGATCTTCAATTTTTCTGCCTTCCTAAGAGTAAAGATAGACTGGAATATTTCCTGGGGAAGGGGGGACAAAGTTACTCCATACAGTTAAGAATAAATTGAGGTTCATGTTCACTTAGACATTCTAATACACTTCCATACTTGAGCAAGTCAGAGCTGTTGTACTGGTGCTTATATGCCAGTAGCTTGATGAATCTAAGGATGTTTTAGGATTCTTCCTTTGAAGTTACCTTGTTGTTGTTAGTAGCAAAAAACCTCCAAACCCAACATAAAAATCAAAAAAACGCAAATCCCCTAGCTTGAGAACTCCCAAGTTTTTGCTTCACAGTCGTGTTCACCCTGGGAACACCCTGGGAATCCCTGTTCATCTTGGGATAAGCAGGAATTCGTGTTTAAGTACTGTAGGCACAGAATCTACAATGTGCCTCTGGATGTTCTGGTGCCAATATTGCCTCTTGAGGTTTGACTCCTTTGTACCATTTAAGCCCAAAAGTGAGTGTGGGGGTGGAGATAAAGATGAAACAATTGGATAGGAGCAGAGACAGAGTTTTAAACTCTTGTTTTACTATATGTCAGACTCATTATATTATCTGTTTGTCCTTCTTAGATCTCTTGAGGCAGTCAGTGAAGGAAGGGAAATGATGGGACTGCTAGGAGAGAGAAGTGGAGGAGCACCAGACTCTGCAGCAGCTTTGCCACACTCATCTAGTTTAACTTGTAGTACATGGCCATCAGCTAGAGTAGGGTTTTTAATATTTAGCTTGAAAGTGACCATAACAAAAACTTCCTCAGCAGAACACCGGTTCTTTGAAACCTTTATCTTACAAGTCTGTCAAGTAAATTCTGTGTAAACATACCAGCAAAGCAAGCTTGTATAGATCCCTTTCCTAAAACATGTGTTGTTTCTTTTTTTTTCCTTAGGCTCTCAACCACTGGAATCTCAGCTGAGCTGAGGAGAATATAAAGAAGCAGTGTTTCAGGAGCTCCCTCTCTGGACTGGATGCTCTGAGTAGTGGCAGATTGAGGTCTGTTTCCTATTGCTGGCCATGTCAAGGGTGTGAGCTGCTGCTTTCATCTTCAATAAGACCTGTGAAGAGTTACACCCTTTGGGGGAGTTGTTTGCTGAATGTTACATCTTGATGGTAAAGGCTTTGAAACTGAGCTCATAGGGTTTAAGTTGTCAGGCCTTGATATACTTTTCTGATGTGTTTTCTGGTTTTTTTTTCTCTTTTGTTTCATGATTTTTCTATAGTTGAGCCTTTTATTGTTAAATTAGGGGTTTTCAATTTGTTCCAAATCTACTTCTGGACCATGAACGTACCAGTAATCTCCGCAGCAGTGGCTGAATATGTAAAATGTCTTGATTTACAAATTTAAAAAAATGCTAGTTTAATCTCTTCCACATTTTCCTCTAAAATATGAATTTCATTGATTTAAAGAAGCCTGATTTTGTGAAGAATGAAAATAAGCATGTCCCTGAATAATGACATATTATAAAAGGTTGTAATTAATTTTTTATTTTGAAACAGTTCAAAATATCCCAAGGTCAGGTATCACAATTGTAGTTTGAGGCAATGCTTAATTGCTTGTAGCTTTTATCCAATTAGCACTTGTTTGCTCCTTGGTGCCTTCAGGTGGAATGACTGGCACTACCAGTATATGGTTTTGACCTGCTGACAAAAACGCTGAGTAAAAATATCTCAGAATGAAATAGCTTCTTATCCTTGTAGCAGGGCTTATGTTTATTTGGTTTACAGGAAACAAAAGCAGCTTGGGCTAAGTGGAATCTTTCTGATTGTGTTTTACAGAGCACTCAGGAGCTGGTCCTGTATGAGTAAGGACACAGAGAACATTGATTCTGAGGTGTTACACTGTTCTTCTCACGTTGTGGGTTTTTTTATAACAGCTCTCTCAAGTGAAATTTTTAATGAATTATTAATTTTGGAAGCTAGTACATCCTGACCTCTTCCTTTCTATTTCCTTCAGTGTTGCCCTCGTAGAAAGACCTCTGAGTGCAAAACTGTTGGCTGTTTATTAGTAATGACTTCTTGCTCAGTGTTGTAAAGTCGGGAATAACTCCCAGTTGCTTATGTCCCACTTGAGTTTGTGTTTCTTGAAGGCCTTGCTTACATTGGGGTAGCCTTTGGTTTTACTGGGGGAAGATAAATACTGGCTAGGAATGTAAGTCTTTTAATTTGTCTGTGTGTACCCTAAGGTTCACACTAATTGTCATCTAACTTAAATCATTAAACTATCTTAAAATAGTTTGTTTAAAGTGCTTTCTTCCATCCTGACAGCTCATTAGTATATTGTGGTGTCTTGTTTTGGAAGCCTAAGAAAATGTTTCCCATAATATTATTTCTCTGCCTGACAGAGCACATTTATTTCAAATTTGTCCAGCGATACCTTCATCTTTTTATAGTCTCATCTAGGCCTAGGATATGACTGTAAGATTTTAATAAATGTAGAAATTTAATCATCCAATTTTTAGGTAATGAGGTAAGGAATAATTTACCTGAATGTGCAAAAAAAAAAAAAAAGTAACAGCAGTGGTTTCTCTCAAAATCCTGCTTATCAGGCCTAATACCTTGATGGGACATGTTCCTGTGCCTCCATGTCTGGAGCCCCAGACATGATCACTTGGTAGAGAGTTACAAAGCCTCTCTTTAACATCTGTGACTGGACAGGGACATGGAATGGATGTTTCGTAAGCAGACAGATGCTCCATCAAGGGGCAAATCACATTTTTGAAAGCCCTTCTTTTATATCAAATTGGATACTTCTGTTTTTTCCCAAACTCTCAGAAAGGCAAGTGCTGCATCTCCAACATGACGTTTTTGTGCTTAGGTGTGAAAGGTCATTTGTCTTTTCTCTCAGTAAGTGAAAATGTATTCACATGTCAAATCTTTCATGTCAGGGAGAATCCAGATTCTGGACTCAAAAGCTTTTCTTGTCATGTTTCTAATTAGGTCTATGACTCATTCTCATGAATAATATATCAAGCTGCATATTAACATCTAATCCAGCTACATCATCAATTTACAGCAAACCTTGGCTGCAGTAGCTCCCGTTAAAAAAGTCAGAGGCTGCAGCATTTTTCTGACAGCTGTTAAAACTTCTGTAGTGTCTCTGGGTACTAAACTTTCAAAGCAAGTGGTTAGATTCATGTTGCACTGTGTGAGTGAATTTGATTAAAATAATATGAGTAGATTTCTAAAGAGAACTTTGAGGTTAAGGCCAAAAAAGCCCTTTGTCCTAGGTACAAATGATTTACCTTTATGATCTGAGGAGGAGAGTATTTGTCCAAGTTAAGACCAAAGTGCTGTGTATGGTTAGATTAAATAGATTGCTTTTCTTAGTAAGAAACTGATTTGTTTTCTATCTCTGAGTGCAACAACAACAACAAAAAAATACCAGCTAATAAATTATTACAAAGGTTTTTAGCCTGAAATGAAATCACTTGTCACTTGACCTCAGTCTTAGAGTATTTTGAAGGATTGTCCCATCTCTCTCATTAATATGCCGGATGGGACTGTTGAGGATGTAGCTGGTGGTTTTTGTTTGTGATCATGCTGACAGTTATTGCCAAACAGCTTCACTCCATCATGTGGTGTTCATCACCAATTAGTCATCTGACAGGTATAATTTCTCAGTGCTGTGGATCACCATTGTAACTGTAAATTATCTTTGAAAGTGTCTTTAAAATCTCATCTTTTCCTGCTGTTGTCTGTTTTCCATCACCTAGTTCATGATAGGTTGCTGGCACTGGCATGTGCTTCCTTCCCAGTTTATTTTATAGACAGAATGATATATTCCTGCCACTCCCTTTCTGGCTTTCCCTGCTGCTCACCTCTTTTCTCCAAAGAACTGGGCCTACAGGAGGCTCCACTTGCTGAATACTGTGTGTCTGTGTCAGAGCAGGGAGAGAATAGCCTTCATGCCTGGCCTCTCAGCCTTTCCAAATGCTGTTCCACTGCCACATCTGTTGACTTTCATGCAGCAAGGGAGCCTTTGAAAAGGATACAGCTTGGATGGAGCTCCTGTCAGACCACATCAGAGTAATCAGCTTTGAGAAAGACAGATACCATGTGCTCGGCTCTTGGTGCATATGCATCCTCCCTGCTGCATCCATGCAACTGAGAGACAGGGATCCTGTCAGCTCTGTAAGGGTTCACTGCAGGTCTGTTCCAGGCAGTGTGAGTGTGACATAGCCATGGAGGAGGAGGATTTGGAACTTGGTGCGTAGGTCATGGCTGTTGGACTTCATCTGGCCAGGCTGCTGGGTCTGATCTGATAGCGTGTGAACAACTGCTTCTAGTGAGAGCTGTGTATGGCAGTGGGAGATGCTAGACTAAACCTGCATTCTGTTTTGAATGGAGCAAAACTGGCTTCCAGATAGCACCTGGCAGAAAACAGCAAACTCACAACCAGCATACACTCAGTTAAAAAGTTTCAGTGTGCATGACTTGACAACGGACTGTTACCAAAAATGATGGAACACGGTGGAGGATTTTCAGGAAACTAAATTGCTATGCATTTCAGAAATCAGAGAAATATTCCCTATAGTAAAGGGGAAGTACTGTGATGCTTGTGCCACAGGTTGCCTATGAGTCTGTGTATGGTATGAATGAATTGATAATATTGCTTGGCTGTGCTAGACCATGATTGCCAATTATAGCAACTTTTAGTAGCTTTTAAACTATTTTTTTTTGGTTATGATTGCCTTAAATGTTCTGAGTAATAGCGGGGATCTCAAGGCATAATGAAATGTCATAGTCATTCTTCTGTAGCGTTATGAAAGATACTCTTAAAACAGTGTTTATGTATTTCTAATGCAAGGTTAGGAAAAGAAAAAAAAGACTACAATCATGGACAGCTCATTTAGAGTCAGAGCTTTGCCTATAAAAGAAGGGTGAGGCATCTAAATCACTGTGTTCTTGTTCTATCAAAAATTAGACTATGCAGGTTGCCTATGGGTTCACCAGTCTGCACTGATGTCTGACCTCCATCACACCGTGCTTCTCCCTCTTCTGTGAATATTATTTAAAGGACTGGGTTAATGATGGTTTTTTAACCTAAGAATCAGAGTGCTTTATACACCTGACAGCGACCTCAGCATCACTGGAAAGCTGCAGTTAAGAGCAAAGGCAACCATTGAAAGTTAAGGAACAAATGTAGATAAAAGAAAAAAGTGCTAAAAAATCACTTCCTCAATGTGGGGAAAGCAGCACAACTTTATGGCTTGTTTGCACACCTGTACAGACTTGATACACCTTTAAGATTTGCCTGTAATAAGCCCCAGGTGTTACACCTTAGACAGTATGAATTGAACTAATTAGCAAGCTGTAAGGCTTGGATTGTTCTGGCAATTGAAGACTTTCACATGGATTTGTGCTCCCTTCAGCATGTAGAGCTTGGTGCAGTAGCTTTTTAGTAGGTATAATTCTTTGCAGAAGAAGTTTTGCATGAGCAGGGGCTGTTTCTTGTGTATTTTAATGTACTTATAATGAAAATATTCACATTGTTAGCTTGTTGTTCCTTTAAACAAATGGGTAAATCAAGTTCATGAAGCTTAGGAAGAGAAATGACACTTCCAAGGTTGCCAGCAGTTCTGCATAAACAGCTGGTGATTTTAATTGATCAACAGCAAAGAAAATGCATCTGTGTTTGACTCCCAGAAAAAGAACAGGATACAGTGTCACATCCACAATTTAAATTAAATACTCTATGTGGAAGTTGAGTTTTCTATTTCAATGACATCTTAAACTGCATCATGAAATTAGCTAGAAATTAGCAAATAGATTAATGTAGTGCTGAACATGAAGGCTAAGATCAGTTTATTTTGACACTATGATGATGACAAAGTACAAATAAGTGCTTTCCTTGGAACATTTAAGTAAAACAGTTTTGAATCTACAGATTGAGAACCATATCTTGCTCTCTTGTTGTCATTTCAGTTCTTAAATACATTTTGCTTACATGTTGCTGATCTCTGCCTGGCTCTATAGGCTGAATTGATGCTTTTCTTTGTACCATTGTTATGTGTGCTGGGCTCTTTTTTTCCTTATTCTGTCTCTGTAAGCATTTCAGTCTCTTCACTTTGAGTGGCTGATTTAAGGAAATTGAGAGATTAGGATAGTAGACAACTGAGATGAATTGAAGTATTTAATCTTTGTCAGAAAAATCCTGTCTCTCTCAGCTGTCCCTCTTGCAAGAAAGCGGAGAAACTGGGCAGAGAACTAAACTTCAGAGGTATGCAATAATTAGGAAGAATCCAAGTGAGAAGGTGTCTTGAACAAAGCTGGAGAAAAAGGGCACCCTTTGGACTGAATTAGGAACATAGAAGCTCCTAATTCCCTGTGGAACTGCAACAGACTATCAATTTACTCTGAATCCATTAAAACAGCAGATTTTGAGAGGGAAAATTCTTAGGGATATGTCAAACTTCTTTTCAGTTGATGAGAGAAGAATGTTCTTCCCCAACAGAAATAAGAAAAACTGGTTTTGAAGAAAAAATGTGCAGAGAAGAGAAAGATGATTATTGTAGCTTAAATGTTTCTCTTTGTTAAACTGGGATTTTTTAAAAAAAGGATCATTTAGGCTCAGCTTGAGGGTTATTAAAATTGTTGAATATAAATAAACTAATGGGGGAAGCAGGAGAGTGAGAATATCATACTTGGTTTCCTCATTCCTCATTTCCTATATTAATAGGACTAAAGAGATTTTCATCAGTATTGGTGTGACCAGGTAATGTATTTCAAAGAAGTATTGAGCTGGCCAGGATCAAAGTCACCTGTACATGCAGAATTTGTAGCCAAGAAGCTATGAGAGGATATGGGTCTGATACAGTCTGAAAAAGGCAGAATAACCTCTGTTATCTGAAAGAGGCAGAGTAGCCAGCATTGATCCCACTTCAGCAGAAGGGGAAGGAACCAAGGTCATAACAAGGTGCATTCTCTTGATCTGCTCAAAACCTGAGACTGGAAGAAATGATTGATAACATAAAAGCAAAGAGGCACTTGACAGCTTGCTCCAGGAAAACAGAAGACCTGTAAGCATGGGAGAACTTGCATCAGCTCACTCACTTTGAGGTGTTGAGAGGCATTAGGTGATGTCCCAGCCCTGTGCAGACACAGTGCCTTCCAGCTTGGCTCTCCTCAGAATGGACTCTCACTCTGCCCTCTGCTGAAGCAGCCTCTGGATGGTCTCTGAGTCTGGCTGAGGTACAGTTTTGTAGGGGTGGGGAGGAAGAAAGGCAGAGGGGAGGATGTTTCAGATGTGTGTAAGTCTGTGTGGCAGCTGCTCTGACAGAGAGAAGAAAGCAAGCAAGTGATGGAAGTCAGGTACCAGAAGAGGTTTGTAGTCCAGCCTCTCCTTGGAGCTATAGTCACAGATGTGAGCACCCAGACTTCCTCTGATGCAGTTCAGGAACAGACTTTGAGCTGAATGTTGTTCCTAGGGGAGAATTTCTCTTTTCCTGGGTGAGAGCACTGTAAGGCATGTGTAACCATGCTGTTCCCAGCGGCACTGTTGCTGTGACCAGCAGGAAAGGTCCCCACCTCCTTGGGTTGTGCACTTACACAAGGTAGCTAAGACTAGAAAATTTAAGGAACAAACTAAAATCCGTTGATATTTCTTAAAAACAGCTGATCAGGAGTGTGAAATTTCTTTGGTTGAGAAAAGTACTGAACAATCCATAATTTCTACAATGCAGTGGGCATTGGTAGATGGTTTTTGCCTGTGGTGAGGAAGGTTGGAAGTAGGTGATTTTGAAGGCTCTTTCTGACCCAAACTGCTCTGTTCTGTGATTTGAATCTTTATCTGTAACTCAATACTCAGTGAGTAGTGCCTTAGCCACAAAGCCAAACTCAGAACATTTCATTTTGCTGTTGTTGCACTGTTTCACTATGCAAGGCTTGCAAGTCAGCAGCATATGGCATGGCTATATTGTCCTATAAAGAAGGAAATAACTGTGTGTAACTTATTTGGATAGTGAAAGCTGGAAAAAAAATATCCCAGGAGTTGCTCTTCTCAAACTAGAAGCCAAGGTGTTTGATATGATGTCAAAGGCTGTTGAAATATGTAATTCAGTCCATCTGCTGCCTTTGGTGCTTGAGAACAGCACACTGGTGCCAGCTGCATGTGCCTGAAACTGAGAGAGGAAAGCCTTGGCAATCATTCTGTTTGCTCTGCTGCTTGTGAGGGTGCAAGTGAGGCACAATTTTGCTTTTATTTTTAGCCCACATGTCCTGGGTTTGCATGACAGGCCAAGTTAAGGGGATGTATGCTGCATGCACCTGAGCTTAGGAGGCTTTCCCTGCACTGCCAATATTGGAATTCTGAAAATTCATACCCAGTCACCAACTTTCTATTGCCATCTGTCTAGGAATTAGGTAGCTTTGGCTTTCTTATTCTGGACTAAGGATAAGGCATTTTTGCTTCTTTTGTTGTTAATTAGCTGGTCCAACCAAGCTCAGCTATTGATTATTTAGAAGCTGTACTTACCAGTGAGTTTAGTGGCCTAAACAAGTATCTATGAAAAAAATGGTGTTTTAGCAATAAAAATCCTCTAATGTTGTATTCCTAAATAAAGTACAAAGCTTTTAAGCATAACCAGCTAATAAACAGACTTCAGCAGATCAGTTAAAAATGAAAAATTGTAATGTAGTCATTCTCCAGCCTTTAGGGAAACTTACTCTGGTTTGCTGTAGTTCTTTACCATATGTTTCAGTGGCCTAAGAACATTCAAGTAGAAGTGGAACTTGTTTTTCCTTCAATATTTTATTGATATAAGTAGTAGCACTTTTATGAGGGTTTTTTAAGTAAAACTTTCAAGTTACTGTTTAATAGAAAGAAGAAAATATTGAATATCAATAAAATGTTCCCTTTTTCATTTGTCAACCAATTATCAAGGAAATAGAAAATTAAACATTTAATAAACGATGTTCAGCTCTCTCCCCCTTCCCTGTTATTTATGCAGAGTGGTGCCTGGAAGCTGGGCTGTCTTTAGCCTGTAGCCAAATGGCTTTGTAGATAATACAGTGAAAGACCAGGTAGTGAGATCTTAAAAGAATTGTGAAAAACCCAACAGGATCATTTGGGCTCTGAAATGCCCAAATGCTTATGAACAACAAAATTATTAACTGTAATGGAGAACAAAGTAAAACAACTGCTGGTTTATTGTATTTTATTTTCCTTTTTTTCCTCTGTGGTTATCTACTGAGGAGAAATAAGAATTAAGATAATTAACAATATTTATTCTCAAATATAAGCATAGAAATAGTCTCAAATCCATGTCTCATTTGCAGGAGTCAAGCTTGCTGCATCCTTAAACTGTCAGAATTGAGGCCAAATCCACCATGTTACTTGAATCTTAATTGGGCAAGGAGAGTTTAATGATGCTTCTTGGGTAATTGTGAGTTTTTAATCTGAAGCCTTCAAAGCTTTTTTGGATTTTGTCTTTGAGGGGAGGCTAATTGTCATCTAGTGTTGTCATCATGCATCCCAGTGTTGTTTATACATAGTTCTCTACTATGTATTGTTAATGGAATTATAACCAAGCCAAATGCACATGTGTGTAAAATTTTAATATTCCACTACATCCTTTACATGCTGTAAACAGCCTTGATGTAGATCCATGCAAATGTAAACTCCCTGATAGGATAGTGCATAAAAAAGGAAATGGTTTCCTGCTCTGGAAGTGGATTGTTGCTTGGAATAAACCAATGCTGCTGCACATCTAACGCTGGGCAGCTGATGTGGGTATGCAAAGTTGTTTACTTGATCTTCCTTTTGAGGTGTGCTTAGTGGGAGAATGAATAAATTTTTATCACTAGGTCTGCATGAGAGCCAGAAGCCCAAGGGTCAAGTGGGAAGGAAAGGGAAACTGAACCACTGACATTTATTTCATTGTTTGAATCCAGAGGCAATATTTGGATTGCACATGCTATGTTTATAGTTTGGAATCAGTTTTAATAAATTAGGAAACTGTTACAGATGAAGAGGTGAAGTTGTATATCAGGAGGAAAGAATAATATTGAAGGAATATGCAGATTGGTTTTCTCTTGGGTTTTTTATCCATTTAAAAAGCTTTAATTATCCATAGGTAAAGGGTTAAAGACACAAACTCCCCTTACATAATTGTTGAGTTATTTGATTCCTATGATTTTAAAAATACATAGATTATTTCACAGAATAAGGAAATACAGGTTGGCACACTGAAGACATAAATAGTTTGAAGCCATTTGGGTTTCAAACCCCACTTTTACTGTATACCTAGATCCATATATATGCTATTCTTGTATTTGGCATATACTTACCATGATTAGTATCACATATTGTGTTGAAATTGTGAACTTAATTTCATGCTCTAATAAAGGATTGGCTACATTAAAAAAAAAAACCCAAAACTGCAGAAAACCAGCTCTTTGCACCCGTAGTTTTGGGCTTTATACACTCTAACAAAATATTGAGATTCTGAAGACAAAATTTCATCTATTGTTTCCTATAAATAGCTGGATTTGCTTGGGTGTCTTGTTGCAACATCCTAATATCTTCCAAAAAATAACCTCACAATCTGCTTCCAGAATGGAAGGAAGTGGAGTGAAGAGAGGTCTGTTTTCTGCTTGAATTGATTAATTAGTATCAAAGTGCTTAAAAATGATATTTTTAATACATGGGTATAATGCTTTAAATATCTTTTAGCTCAGGTAAACCAACCCACAGCACCTCATTTAACTGCTAAGGGAGCACTGGAGTTAAAAAAAACCACAATAAAAAACCCCAACAACCTGTCTTTGGGAGGAAATTTCTTAATTTAGGTTTCTCCCTAATAGTGTGGACAGTAAGGAGACGTGGAACTGGCTTTAAAGGAGCTGTGAGAGCCTTTCACTGGCCACCTGCCTTCCCTGGGATGGACTGGGAAAACTTTGGACTGTTATGAACAAATCCCCGGTGAATGAAAAAGTGTGTGTGTGGGGGGCAGGTTTGGACATCGGTAGCCTGTGGGCAGCTATGGGGTGGGGGATAAAATCTGCCCAGTGGAATCTGCCCCGGAGGACTGGGCGGGCCAGGACGGGATTTGATCCCTGCAACAGGAGCACCCTGCAGGGCAGGCACTCTGTTGCATAGCAACTGCATTGTCTGTGTGGGGGGTTCACCGCTTTGAAGCC
>VZUI01060302.1:0-82734 GCA_013401135.1 Cettia cetti | reverse complement strand
CACAAATACAAAAAAAAAAAAAAAAAAAAAAGTCTGTGGAGGAGAATTTCTGACAAAGAAAGCTTGATTTTAAGAGGGTAGAAAAAGAAAACTTTTAACTTAAAACATCTTCCTGCAACGAGGTGGTGGCAAATCAAGTGCCTGGTTGATGGAAAATTTGCTGTAGATGGAAGGGATGAGTGGAAGGTACAGAGTCTCCAGCTGCCTGGGTTTGTCTGTTACTGCTGATGGAATTTGCTCTTGGTCACGGGAGCCTTTGGTGATTCAGGGTGGGCAGGAACTGCCTCTGGCAATGGATCAGTTTGGATTAGAGACACACCAAGAGCAGTGGATCAGTGAGGCTGAAGTGGGGTGGACGAGGGTGAGACTTGATCTCAGGGCAAACACCCTCAAGCACAGACCTCCTCACATCCCAAAAACTGTGAATTTTTAACTTTACTTCAGGCTCTGTGCTCCCAAGAAGTTAGCAACATTGGTAACACCCAACACTTTTTCATATATCACAACTAATGTGTATGAATATTTTTATATAATTAACCCTACTTAGTAAAATTATGTTTTGAAAATTACCTTTTTTTTAACTTCTGCTTGATGTGGAGCCAAATAGCTCAGTGTCTAATAAAATAGAAGCTCTATAACTTCATATAGTTGAAAGACTAAAAAAAAAAATAATTAAAATGTATTGGTACAGATTTTTAGTAGCCCTGCTTTTGGAAGTAAAGCTTTTACATTAATTAGTGTCTCCACATGCTTACAGATTTGGAGATGTCCCAGAAAAGAGTTTCTAGGGATTTGAAGCCTCTGGCAGACTTCAGCAAAATATAATAGGTCAGAGAAGAAAAGTCCATTAATACTCTGCCCATTCCATTGTGAAAAGAAAAATGGCTTCTGTAAATGAATATTAAATCAGGACCCTAAGCAAGGGAAAAATTACATTACCTTCTGATTTCAAATCTTTGTAAACAGCATAGAAAGAAGGATGTCCAGCATCTTTGGCTCAGAGGCATCTCACTCCCTTTCAAACCTTCAAATCTGCATTTTCCCAGCAGGGCCCCTTGCACTGCAGTGACATCCACAGAATGAACCTGGGATCTGACATGCAATAAGATCCATCTGAATAGGAGGAAAAACTTCTTTACAGTGAGGTGACAGAGCACTGGGAGAGGCTGAGCAGAGGGATTGTGGTTTCCCTCCATGGAGATATTCAGAAGCCATGTGGAGATGATCCTGGGCACCCTGTGGCAGGTGAACCTGCTTTAGCAGTGGGGCTGGGCTGGATGCTCTCCAGAGGCCCCCTCCAGCTCCAACCCTCCTGTGATTAAGGGATTTAAGAAGCTGGCAGGATCAGGACACAGAGCATGTTGGGGCAGTAGGTTCAGTTTATTAATGGCTTTTTTCAAGTATTTCTTTTCAAAGCCTGTGGTGACCATTCTGCTAGAGCAGAGGTTTTGAAGAGATTAATGTGTCCTCTTTACACTGGAAGGGATATATTTTTCCATTGCTGGAAATCCACACTGATTGCATATTAAAGCCTCTAGTATTTAATACCTCATCTGAAATTTTTTAACTAAAAATTACCTTGCAAGTGTCCTCTTATATTCAACACATGCCTCTACTAAAAAAAAAATTAAAATAAAAGAAATGGTGTTAGTCTGGAGGGAATTTTGGACCCTTGGTTCAATTAAAGTAGATTTTTGCCATATTTTTATGAAGACCTAAAATACTTGTTACTGTCCACCATAGCTCATGTAGAAATAAAAATCAGAAAATTATCAAGTACATGGAGACTAATCATCAATTCAAGGAAAAGGATAACTAGACAAACCAAAGTGCTCTGGGGCAGGACAAGATAAACATCTGTTCCCAGGGAGATGACAAGTTGTACTTTGCTTGGCAACCCAGAAAAACACCAATAGACACCAGAGGAAAGAGCCCAATTAAAGCAATTAAAGAAACAACGATCAGGAGTTGACCAAATTGAAAGCTTTTCAAAATGCACACAGTTATGTTCATGATTGATGACATTCCTGAGTGCTGGGTATTTCATACATTTTCTCCCTTGATACAATTCCTCTTTGATCAGTCAGGGAATAGTATTTAAGCATAAATGTTGCTGTAGCATACTTCATACTCCATTACAAGTTAGACAAGTATTTCCACAGTGAATTTGGATTAAGAGAATAAGTTAGAATCATATTTCTACATCTTGTACTTTTCTTGGTAATAATTTGATGGTTTTGTTACTAAGACTATAAATCTGGTTGAGTTCATCATAAAGGCAAAAGAGAAAAAAGAGAAAAGCAAAACGAACTGCTCTCTCAGCTTTGAATTATTTTTAATTTAAGAGAAAGAATTACTCCCCTGCCCAGAAGCAGGGCTGGGTGGATTACCTGTACTTGCCTCAGGGTGATAGCCTAGGCGCAAACACAATGAGAAAATTCATAAAAACTCTGCAAACAAGCCCGATTTTTGCAATGTTCCTGTTTTTCCTTTTGCTTCTGCACACAGAAGCAAAACTTAGCTTGGATGGAAGTTGTTTACATCTTACCCTAGTACATTTTCCATGGCACAGCCATCTGTTTCCAGCCTGCTGGCTGTAATAGTACATCAGGAGAACACTGGCCCCACAGGTTCCCTGTGCCAGTCGGGGACAGAGTGGGCTCGCTCCGTGCGCCGTTTGAGCTTTACTGTGCTGGCAGTGCTGGAAGGACACGCTGTGAAAAAGCCCAGAACCGAATATCCTGCCTTGCTTCAATAAGTAAGGAAAGAGAATTCAGTATTAAAGACTCTAAACATGCCATAAACTCAGTGGGAAAAAACCTTTCTGATGATTTCCTAGGAGGTACGGAAAGGTTAATGCAATTATTCATTTATATGCTTTTATTGCAGCTTCTCGTCCACTCCTGACTCCACCAAACCTCTCTCTGCCCCAATGAGAGCCAACCACCAAACCTGTAACAAATTCTTCACATCACACCAATGTTTTTAGGGGGATGGAGTCAGGCATCCCAAATTAGACAACAGAATCTGTAAGCACATGCTTAATTAAAACACTGAGTATTGGGAGTTAAATATATCCTTAAATGCTTTGTTCAATTGTGCCATAAAGCAGAATGTCACTTTACAGACCAAATTTCAGCTATCATTTTCTTCCCTACAGCCTTGTGAGCAGTCTCCAGCCAAGCTGCTACACAGGTTCCTTAAAGCACATCAGGGCTTGATTCCCTGCCAGCTGCACTGCTGCAGCTTGGAAAATGCCTCTAACTCACATGCCAGCCCCAGATAGCTTTTCCTGCCCCAGGGCCCTCTTCCACTAATAAACATAAATTGCCTTGAGATTTAAATTCTCCTTATCAGCCTTAAGGAACCATAGAAACAACATCTAAAAATTCAGTTTTAGATAGTCATTGTCAACATGGAGGTGTTTCTATATCAAACATTGTGCCATGGAGTTTTCAAAGTTAAACAATGTAATTTTTATTACAAATTTATATGCTTCAATTTTTTTTGTAAGTTTCCCTTAAAGCACCATCCCATCTGCAGATTAGTGGGGTTTTAAGCAGCTCTCAGAGTACCAGTGGGTTGTCCTGTGCTCCTTAACCCTACTTGCAGCTCCAGTACTAGGGAAAGGGAGGAGTAAACTGTCCAATATCCAACACAGAGGATATCCAACACAACCCCCAGTTTGGGGGTTTCTTTTTCCCTTGAAAGAGCACTTTTTCAAAACAACCACTCTGCCCTATCCTTGTGCTTGACAAACCTTCTGCAGCCTCATCATGAGCAGACTGAGAAGCACAGCTAAACCCTCTCTCCTCTACACATGGCCAAGATATGGTGTCAGTAGCAATTCCCAAGGCAGCTGTCAGTATCTCTTTGAATACTACACACAGCCCTTAAGGATTTCCATTAAGCTCATCTAGCAAGAAACTACAGAACATCAGTCACCCACAGGAAAAAAACCAAAATCAACACAAATATATTGCAGAAAGCATAATACTGCAATATGCTTTTTAATATTCTGAATCACAAGTTTTAAAAAGGAAAAAAAACCCCCACAAGATGAACAACAGAAAAAAAAAGCCACAGAAAAATGAGTCAGAAAAATGTCCTTTAGCTGTTAAGAAACACCTGTGATTAATTCTGGCAAGGCAGGTGTCCTGGGGACCGCTTGTGGTTTTTTTCTGGTTGCTGGCAGCTCTGTGATGATGCTTTAGGTGGTTCAGGATGGGATTGGGCTCAGTAATCCCTTGGATGCTCAGCATGGCACAAAGCCTGGAGGCATTGACCTGCTTGCTTGGATGAGGTGAGCAGGCTGAAGCTGGTTGGGAGCCCTTTTATTTCTGATTTAGACTCTCTTGAGTTTCCTCTACTGAAAAGGTGAATTATCCTGATTTGCATTCCACTGAAGCCTTGGTTTAGTCTGAGAGGATGTTGATCTTTGCAGGGAGCTGCTGTTGCACAAGGCAGAGTGCTGGCCTGGGGTGTGCTCCCTTTAGGAAGCAGTGATTGGCTGGTGCTTTTAAACAAATGTCCTACTAAACCTGATTTAAAACGTTGTGGGAGGACAATAAGTAAGTAATGCGATCCTGTAATTTGAAAAATTTTCAAACTAAATACAATACTCTTAGCTCTGCATGTTATCATGGGTGTTTATGCATTGTATGCTCTAGAACTGAAATGTTTCTGAATTATTGCAAGTGCCAACAGGAGAACAAAACTAATTTTCATGCAAAAATATTACTTTGTTTGGTTGGTACTTTGTTCCTTTCCCTGTTATTTGGAAATGATAGTATTGCTAAAAACTGCAACAAATTAATGCATATTTCCAAGATGGATGCATGTTTTTAACCATAACAAGAGATGCTGATTAGTTATTAAAAAGAAGGTTTATCAAACTTTATTATATTTAGTATATTTAGTCTGTATGAATGCTTGGGTTTCTTAAGGGAGTGAATGAAGAAACTGGAAGGGGACTTAATTTTTGGTTTTCACTCTGTTTCCTTTACTAAAAATGTAACTTTATAGAAACAATAGTGTTAGGGAAGAGCACAGCAGCAAAAGAATCTGCACAGCTGCACCTCTGTGCTTGAGCACTTGGGAGCTGCTGCTGAACAAGCAGAGGTTTGATGGCCCCAAATCCACACCAGCTTTGGCTTGCAGTGGGGAGAGTGCTGCCTTCCCCCTCTGGGCCATGGCAGGAGCCCACAGCAGATTGTCCATCACTTAAAGCGATTTTGGGGTTTTTGAAGAAAACCCCAAAGAAAGAAGAAATACGTTTTGGGGAATGAGGTTCTGGAATTAGGGTCTCCAACAGGAATTTTAATGTAAGTTTAATTTATAGGAGAAGTAACACAAGTTGGCTGCTGAGGCCTGTGTTCCAGGGCCTTGGAGGTACCTCCTGATCCCATGTTCCTTTCTTCCTTTTTTCAGGAATGACAGATCCTGGCTACAGCAAAATAGGGAAAAAAAATAAATAGAATAGTATTCCTGTACTTGCATATTCTAACAGGTTCATGGAAAATTAGAGTTACAAAAGCCATTGTTTGCTTTCCATCTTACTAACTTTCTGTGGGAATTATTCATAATCGCAGATTAATTTATTAAATCCTTGAAGTAATATGTTGTAGCATTCATTGATGCTGCTCAGATTAGTAAGTAAATCAGAGGGTTAACAGCCTGAGAAGAGTTACAGCATTTGCAATGCATTGCTGCTTCTAAAAGCTACTTCACAAAGCAGCTGGTGATGATACAATGATGCTGCACAAGAAAAAGATTGTTATCCAGCTGTCAACTGCCTTACATGTTTTCATCCATCAAGTGTTTTAAAGGGGCACCTTCCTACACTTCTGTAATTTAAGCCTCATGGCTGTGACATTCTAGGTCCATTTTATGCAAATATGAATTATCTGTATGCCAAAACCCCCTCTTGATCTCCTTAGTGTGATCTTGAAAATTGAAAAATTCAATAGATCTTTCCACCCCAACTGCACAGATGCATATAGAAGAGCATTTCCTGGCTAAAGAGTTCTCCTGAGTAGTAAATACCCACTGTTCTTTTCTTGGGTTTTGTTCTTTGCTTTTGCTTTTATGGATTTTATCACAGTTCTTACAATAAATCTTGTGTGTATTTGCAACAATAGCTCTGCAGAGAGATTGGTTCCTCCCTCCTTTCCAGCTATTCCAATACTCAGCATTGGATTGTTCACAGTTAAGAGTAAGACTGCAGACATATAAAATGTGCTTTCTTATTTTTCCTACTGTTGCTGTCATTAAAAAGTCTTCATCTTTTATCTTCTCAAAGCTCATCTCTGAAAGGCGTACTTTTAAGAGTATGTATCTACATTCATTAAAACAATACTTTTCGCAGTCAAACATAAATCTGGAAGTCTGAAAAGGTCAGACTCTAAAGACTCAAAAAGCTTGTTTTATCTCCCATAGCTTGTGATGTTCAGTTAACCTGCAAATGCTTCAATAGCAATCAGGGAATAGTCCTAAGCCAGTTTTTGATTGCTCTTGCAAGTGTTTTTAGCTGTATTTAAGTATTTGGATGATTTAATATGTGAAGTCTAACAGCCATAATATCTGTGTGAGGCCTGCCAAATATTCATTGAACCTACTGACTTCCTTGATGGTAAATATTCATGAAGTAGTGGCAACTTGGATTCATATTTTAAGATGAAAATGGGTTTTAAAAGCCAGATGTTGCCTTGCACTGAGCTGTTCTCTGCACCTTCCAAGGAGAGGGATGGAGCAGAGCCCAGGCAGCAGCAGCAGGGCTGATCTCTGCTCTGGCATTTTGAAGCTCTTTCCATGAGTCTGGATGGCATTTTCAAACATGAATTAGCTGCAGGAACATGAGCTGGATTGGGAATAAGTGTGTAATGCAAGTTAAATGCTATTGCCACTGCATTCCTCGTCTTTCTGCTGATAATTTTCAGGGATGTGCTGGATCTCTGCCACCCTTGGGTTTATTGAGACTCTTGGCTGGAAAGGAAGAGAGCAGGAGGCTGCTCCCAGCCCATCCTGGCTCGTTGAGGTGATGATGTCCATGCCAGTGTGCACAGGGGCTCCACCCAGCCTTTTAGTCTTCTGCGGCTTACCCTAATGTCCTCAGGAACTGGAATGCTGAGATAAGCACTCAACTCTGGCTTATGGTCAGCCCTTGTAATTGACTTCAGTCTGAAGGACTATGGTAAATACTACTGAGTGTATTAGTATTGACCTGGCTGCAAGATCTGTGCCTGTGGTTCAGATGGGAATGTGTTTGAACAAATCTGTGTGGCCCTGCATGTATTTTATAATACTGTGTTTAATGAGCTGTTCATTCTGTTTGTTGCAACTGCATAAAACAGATAAAATAAAATATATTCTCTGCTCCCAGAACAGATAAATCCTGGTGCTGTTCCTCTACTTAGTTGGCACTGCCTAATAGCAACACTCTGCCCTTGCTGTCAGGGTGTGTGTAGGAGACCTTCAGCCTCATTTTGCATTCTGTTAACACCATGTTTCTTTTCAATGCTTTCTCTCATTGTTGCAGCTAACGTTTTGTAGACTTGTGTCCATGCTGGTACAGCCTGGTGCAAGAAACACCAATTTACCTCTGTTTTACTGTTCATTATTTTCTGGATCTCTACTGCAATTCACAAATCCATGCCAATGTCACTTTGCCACTGTCAGTACTTCCCAGGTTCTCTTGCCACTTAATTGGAAGCACTCTTGACAGGAATGACAGAATATGCCTGAGGAAGAAGCAGTGTTGAGGGGAGAGTGTTCAGATAAAGCAGAAATTAATAAGCAGATGAGTTTATGATGATTCTCTTGAATAAAGTGGCTAATCAATAAAGCACACTTTAACAAAAACACTCATCCTTTATAAGTGTAGACTTGTCTGTGGCTGGAAGAGAGAAAACATGTAAGAAACTTGATTTTGTGGTGTTAACAGGGCTCTTGCTGTTAAAATTAAGGTTTTAAAGCAACATTTGAGGTGTATTTTCCAGAAATATATTGTAAATATTTTGTAGTTAGAACAAGAAAAATAAGTAGGGATGGTTATGGGATGTGTTATTGGAAGAATGCTTCTTTTCCACTACTGGTGTGGGGTATTTTTATGCTTTGTGTTTTTTTTGGTTTGTTGGTTTGTGTTTTTTTTTTTGTTTTGTTTTGTTTTGGTTTTTTTTTTTTTTTTTTTGTTGTTGTTGTTGTTGCTTTATGCAAAACAGCCTAAAGGGCCACAGCTGCTACCAATTGGTAAATTGGACAGGCTGGCATTAGGAAGGGTACCCTGCTACAATGACTTTTTTTCTCTCTCCCTCTCTCTCTTTTTAAAAAGAAATATATTTTTCTGATTCTACACTCAATACTATTTCTGAGACCCCCCAAGCAGCTTCTTTCTCCACGCAGAGGCTTCCTTACAGCTGTCCTATCAATGAAAAGTGTGATTTCTTAAGTGTTCATCAAGTGCAGTGGCTGTGAGTCCACACAGGCTGGGCTATAACTCTAAATGCCATTTTCCAGTCTTTTTCTCACTTGGTATTTATATTCTAATGGTTTTATTCCTTGCAGCCAAGCAAGGCAGGTTACTTGTTATTCCAAAGTTATCAGAAAACTAACCCCTTCTGTGTCTCTATCCTTCATTCTGTCTGTCCTGGGTTTTTCTTTGCAATGAGGTAGGTTCTGTTTCCTTTTTATGTTGTTGGCTGTGAGATTCAACCCCAAACTGTAGATAGCCACTATAAAATAATATCTTTAAGCAGCTGTAAGCAAAGTGTGATTTTCATTGCTTGCCTGTGGTGCATGCTGCTCTTCCCATGGGGTTTTTCTGGTATTGAGGGAAGGTTCCCTCACATAAATGAATTTCCTTGGCAATTTCCTTGCCCATTACACTCACAGCCATAGGATTGTTCAGGCTGGAAAAGATCTCTAATACCCTCAAGTCCAACCATTACCCTAACATTGCTAGGTGCAGCACTAACCCCTGTCCCAAAGCACAAAATTTACTTGTTTTTTAGATCCCTCCAGGAATGGTGACCCCAGCACTGCCTTGGGCAGCCTTTTGAAATGCCTGACCTCACTTTCAGTGAAGAGATGTTTCCTAATATCCAATCTAAACCTCCCCTGGTGCAACATGAGGCTGTGTCCTCTTGTCCTATGAGTGCCCAGTTGTTCAAACCTCAGTTTTTATTAAACTGAAGGATAAATGCACAGTCAATTGCATATGTTGTTCAGTGATAACTTCTGCCAGGACACACATTCTCCATTGTTTATTGGTTTTTAATTTCCATGTACTTCCTGAATTGGGCTCTTTATCAAGTGTGGAGGCTCTGGGTCAACAGCTCCAAAGTGGAGTTTATGGTAGCAAGGACACATTTGTCAAACTTACATACTGTTCTTAGCAGAGTGGCCATGGCAAGCAGGATCTTTGGGATTTGGAGAAGCAGTTCTGTGGGTTTTCCATTTGCCTTTCATTTCTGATTATCCTGGGTAATCAATATTATGGGCTGCAACTCTGAAATCAGCATTCCCAGGAAGGAATTCTCTTCACTGAGGCATCTGGTGGTTTTTATCTGCAAGCAGGAAGCTGGCCAAACTCATAAAGCATCTGCCTTGTTAGTGCTGCTCCTCTGCCTCCATGGTTAGATTTATAGGTGTGATGCCTTTCCAGATTGGTTTAAATTAAAAATATTACATGGAACACATTTCAAAACAAGATTAAAATGACAGTATGGTTTGGACTCCATTCCAAAAATACTTGTTTTCCCTGTTCCTCAAGGACACAGGCTCCACTCTGACTTGTTTGCTGCCCCGGGTTTCAGATCCAACCTGGCCATGAGAATACCTCATGTGGATACAACCCAGCAGTAGGAGATCCCTCGAGGCTGAGACAATTTGGCCCCAAAGTAACACGAGGCAATGCAGAACCAAAGCTGGAATACAGTTTCTTTTGTCATAATATGTGTGCTTTGCTGTACCTTCTGTTTATACCTTCAACAATAAACAGCCAATAACAACCAGATGGGGGAAGCTGCTGAGCCTTTTGGACCCATTTTCCTCTCACATTTTCCTAATCCCTGATGAATATTATCCAAGGAGCTTTTTACTCCTGTGGGAAATATTTAATTTCTCATGTATGACTTGGGGACATAGTTGAAAAGGGAAGAAGTGGGAAAGCTTCCCAGTGCCTCCCCAAACTGCATAGGTGTTCATTTGTGCCTCAGTGGAATAATGTAAATATTTGAGTGGCCTTGTTTTTCCTTAATATTATTAAGGGAATGGATCCCTGCAACAGCATAAATGTTATTCCACAATCCTTGCCTGTGGGAAAGACCCATTAGAAAAATCAGCTTCATGTAAACCAAGTAAATTTTGAAGCAAGGAGAAAAAAGTGACTGCAGTGGTGTCAGATGGCAGAACTCCCATTGTTTCAGTAGAATCAATATTTCAGTAATTGGTCCTGCTTCTCCATAGAATGAGAAAGGAAGGAAAACATGCCCATGTGAGAAAAGTGGTATATAAACATAGTATAAGTGGCACTTGTTATTTAAATTTAAATATTTATTTAATTTATTTAAAATTTATGATGACCATTTTCTTATTTCCAAAAGTGTAGTCTTGGTGAAAACAGGACTTTTTGTAGGAAATTTATAATTTTTATTGTGTGTTTTAACTTGACATGATCAAAACATGTAATTTCTAGTATTTTTCAAGTTGTGTGGGAGCATAAGCTCTGCAAATCTGTATTATGTTAACATTTTACACACATCACTTTTATATGCTGAAAATTGGAGATTTAAATTTATTGCTGCTATTTCAGTTTTGGGTTTTTATTTTTTTTAAGTGTATCCAATCTGAGGTTCCTTTGGACATACAAAACTAATCCTACTTGTTTTGCTGCTGGGACTGAGACCTGTGGGCCTGGTGCAGTCAAGGCTGTCCCTGTGCACTTGCATCCCCAGTCCCTGCTGGTAAATGGAACATTTTTTCCTTTGCTGCAATGTCTAAAAGGGCTTTTCTCAGCCTCTTGTAAAAGGAGCAGGCTTTTATCACATCTCCTCCTGACCCTGCACATTCCCACAGGGATGCAGTTTCCTCTCATGGATGGCTGTTACACAGAGCTATAAAATCACACATGGCCACGCTCTGCCACCACAGCAGTGTGTGTTTCCAACATGGGATTCACTTACATGAGACTGCCAAATTTCTACTAAATCACTGCCCTGGCCTAAACCAAGCCTGTTTCCAGTGGCAGTAATTAATGTGTGTGCACTGAGCTGAGGAATACAGGGGGCTGTGTAAATGAATGTAAGTCATTTGCAGAGCACCCACTCCAGCAGGTTAAATGGAATGTGTGCAGGAAATATTCCCTTACACCTGCTGCATGGGAATGAGGTGCTCAGGCAGATAAAGCAGGCAGGCTGCAATCAACCCTGGGACTGCCAGGAGCATCTTATGGATGGATTCTGTCTCAGGGGTTTAATTGCAAAAATGAGACCGAGTTTTGTGGCTATTGATTTTGCTATTTGCTCCACCAGTCACTTAAATGAGTGTGGAAGGGAACTCTTGGGTGTTACACTGCTGAGAAATAATTTCCATAAAGTAATTGTGGTTTGTATCTTTACTAGCCATCCTGATGACATTTCCTACATGGGAATTCAGGACAGGGAGAGGTACAGGATCAGTTTGCTTATTAACCTTCTGGCTTTCTAGTCTATTATTTCCTGAACACTGTTTTATAACATACTTTATGTAATTAGTGGAAATCCTCTTATAGAGGCAGCTCTCCTTGCAACAAGATAATCTGAGCCTGGAAGAAACAATCTGGGTTCTGGTTTCTCAAAATGTTACTCCTTGGATAAAGTAATTGCTGGAATTCAATGCATCCAACTGAAGCTGATGACAAACAGCCCTCAGGGTGCATCAACAGGGCCTTCATTTATCTTCCTTTTTTCCCCCCCTCTTCATAAGAACTATTTTACTTTATCACCTGAGCAGGGTTTGAGATACTTGACCACACCTGGCTTTTCTGAATCTTGTGTCAGGAAAAAGGTCTGCCACTGTAAAAAGCACAAATTTGCAGGATCTGTGCTAAGGCCAAATCTTTCACAAAGAAAAACCTCTCCACCTGCCTGGTGATGTGCAGCAAAGAATACAGAAATAACACAGATGAGACTTTAAAGAACAAACCTGCTGAGCCAGAGAAATGCTGAAAACTTTGGCAGAAATCTTCTCTGTCCCAGCAGGTCACAGTGCACTTGTGCAGCTTGTACTGTGCAAAGACAAACAAAAACAAAGAACCTGAAAATGCCCAACCTTCCCACTCCCTCAAAAAGCCTCCTTCTCAACCAAAACTTTGTACAACTGTGAGGCAATTGGAGAGCATTTTCACCTATTTAGTAAAAGACTAATTCAGTTCTTTTAAGTGGGTGTTTTCTGCATATCTGTGTGGAATGGAAGGATACCTTGGCTCAGTTTGGTATGGTAACAGCAAAAAAAGCCCATGTTTATTTACTCATTAAAACTGATGGCAGGGATTTCAAGTTCAAAAATTCTGTCCCTTGTGCCTCCATCTTTAAAAGAGTATCAAATTGTCTCAAAAATACGTAATTACAGTTTCTGGACTAGTTTTCTGGTCTTTTTAAGATCAGAAAAATGCGAAGAAGTACCTAGAACGTTAATTTTTCTATTACTTGGGGAGCTGCTACAAGACCACATTGGGAGATGGATAATTTAAGTGCAATCAGAGGCTCTTTATGAACAATTTTCATTGGTTTTTAGCTACATATTCAAATATATTAAAATTACTCTCCTGAACTGCCTTGCTGTATTTTACTGGTTTAACTTCTACACAGTCTGAAAGGAGACTTTTTCCTACCTCTACATCTTTTCCCTGTAATTACAGGAGATAGTATCGATGTTTTTTCTACTTTTCAAAAAACTGACAGGGTATGATCGTGCATTTATTTTGTGAACAAAATGTATTTGAATGTTAGGGGAAAGCCATGTCTTGTTTTCTTAATCACGTTGTGTAAATGGATTTCAGAAAAGCTGAATGAGTATCATTGTAGCATAAGCTTTATTATCAAAGTTTCATCCACCTCATGGGACTAACTTTATCTATTCAACCAGGTTTTTGCCTGAGGAGGGAAGATTAGAAGAAAAGAAAATTTAATAGGAGCTAGTCTCCTTTGATCACACATTTTATGATATATTATATATGCTACAGCATTTTAATGCCCAAGGTTTGCTAAAAGCTCAACAAACTGCTTCAATTTATAGATGGCAAAGCAGGCAACCTTTCTGTGGAAAAGATCAGTGAACTGAGTGTATGGTCATATTCTTAAATATAACAGATGCAGTAAAAATGCACCCCTGATTATGGCAAACTTTCCATGAATCTGAGATAATTTCCAAAGGCTGACTTCTTATAATCACTTCAGAATCATTTGCCTGAGATTTTAATGTGCAAATGGAGGTGTCCTGACCTGCAGGGTAAAGAGCCACAGGTAAATGACTCTGGAAGTCTCTCCAGATTTTTAGATTAGATGTAAAAAATGGCCTTATAGACTAACCCAAGCTCACCAAGTGACACAAGCTTCTCCTTTTCCTTAAAACCTTTGCATATGGCACAGGAAATCCTCGGAACGGAGCCAGCTAAAATTCACTTGGGTTTTTTGGTTTTTTTTTAATGATCAGCTCAGCCACTGAAATAAAAAGAGGTAGACAGGAAGGCACTAAACCAAACTTCAGGTGTGAGGCAAAGTGTTGGGTCTGCCCACCCCAGAAATTTCTTTAGGATGGATGCCCAATGATAGATATAAAATACTGTTGTCTTTGCCTGGAAAAATTTCCAAGTTCAACTACTATTTTAATAATTGACAAAAAAAATGACATTTATGCGTGTTAAAATTGTCCTTCATTGTAGCTTTTCTGAAGGCGAAATTCATGAATTTCTGGCACGTAATTGGCAAAAAAATATCTGTAGTAGATGCAAACCTTGTTTTGCACAAAGCAATTCAAACTGATAAAGCAATTTCTTGAGTGTCTATCTTCCCCCTCTGTTAGGTCCAGTTTCTCACATCCTTCTTAGGGTGTAAGGTCCACTTTTAATTTTTATGCCCTAGAAGTTTTTATAGTCACTGCCTGTCACTGGACTCAGCTGCACAGACTTAGCTCTTTTAATCTTCTCTAATAAGTCAGTCCACCTCCATCTGCTCCTGTTAATGAGGTGAACTACCACCAAAACTCTTGGGCATGAGACTAATTCTTCCCTGATTGCTGACATGACCCTTGGTGATGTGTTGTACTGGGACACTAAAGGATTGTGAAGCATAGACAAGTAGGGAGCTCCCAGACAGCAAAATGTGTGTTAGTTGTGGTAGATCTGAGATGGGAGAACTGATAATTCTGACTGACTGATAATCAAGTGTCCCTTGAAGCATTAGGCAGTCTTTTTTTTTATGTCCTCTAGAGCCCAGTCCTAGAGGTACCTCCAGGACAGAGAGGACCAACATATTATGTTTAACTTAATAATCGGGAAGACAACCACAAGGAAAGAGAAGTCCTTACAGTCCTTGGTGCTCAGGAGATCTTTGATTGTGCCTGAACCTACACAATTTTCCTAGGGAAGGAAATGATATTTCAGTAAGTGAAGAAAAGCGGTTTTAAATTTGCCACTGGCAAAATTTTAGTTACGCTATTTAAAACTACTTCCTTGCTTGTCTCATATTTGGGGTTTGGTAGACTACTCACCAACAGTTTCCAGTAGTTTGTTACAGTCTCCATTATGCTGTAGGTATTAATGCCCACTGTATTTTCCATAACATGTTTTGAGTGAGCTTGGAAGAGTAAAGGTTCAAGGCCAGGCTTGATGTGGCTTTGAGCAGCCTGGTCTAGTGGAAGGTGTCCCTGCCCATGACAGGGGGTTGGGAGGAGATAGTCTTTAAGGTCCCTTTCAACCCAGGGCATTCTATGATTCTATAACACGGTTAAATTTAGATTTAAATGTGCCTGTTCTTGTTTGGTGGCAACTTATCTGAACCCCTTCTCTTGTGCTGGGACAGTTCAGACTCAGGGTTCATATTTGGCTGGTGGCCACAGGGTTCCCTGCCATGGCACGTGCTGAGTGTCTGGGCTGTGGTGGGTCCATCAGCATGCCAGCCCTGGTAAGAGGGTGAGATAGCAGTGCTCTGTAATCCACAAAATTCACAAAAAGTTCTAAGGGAAAATGAAAGCACCTGGATGCTGAAAAATCCTGACATCCCTCTCTGAACTCTCACAGTTCACACTGAAAGCTTGGGGATTTGTCCATATATATATATATTTATAAAGGGAAGAGGAAAAAAAAATAAATCTGAAGCTCTTGCGGCATGCTGGCTCTGCATGCTCCTGTGTTAGCACAGCCCTGATGGATTGGCAATGTGCCTGGAAGGAGCAGGCAGCTGCCTCTGGATCCCTGCACAGGCTGGGCAGGGGCCATGCCTGCAGCAGAACCTCAGCTGCTCTGGCACCACAGCACAGCAGCTGAAGCAGAGTTCATGTTTAAAAAATATTTTACTGTTGAATTACAGTTAATTTAAATAAAGTCTAGCTGATCTTCTTTTGTCCCTGCTAGTCTGGGAAAGGCAGATCACGAGCACAGCAGAGCTTGGATCAGGATAAAGGGTGTGGAATTTGTCCCTTTTCCTGCAGTTTGGATCCTGCTATAACTTTTTTTTTTAACCCATATTATTTTAGAGATTTACTTCTATATCAGTGTAATTTTGCTGTATGAAGGCAAAGCACATGAGTATTTAATTTTCATTATCTGAATTCCTAGCACTACTACTCTCAAGACATTTTGGCTAGACAAAACAGTGATTTAAAACATAAAGCAGCATTTATGGCCTATTTTCCAGTATTTATAAAATTTGGTAAGCATACATGCACGATGAATCATGGTAGTGTCTTCTGTAGACAAAGCTCCCTGGAATAAATGCTTGATGCATAGTCAAGCAGAGCTCTGTTTATGCAAAGCAGAAAATACAGATACAAGCCTTTCTGTCTTGAAAGGTAATCCTGAGATAAGACATTTTAGCTGGCTGTTTGTTTTAAACAACAGCAAGGAGAAAAGAGGTAGCATTTTTAAGGAACACAAAGCAGTGTTTGTGTTTACATTCAATAGCACTGATTTTATATTTTGGGGTTGGGAAAAGGCTTGTCTTACAAAATCAGCCCAAGGAAACATTACAGCGTACAAAGCTGTAATAACACCTGAAAATAACACTTGATGTGGCTTACACCAGGCTGGCTTGAAGGGTACATGCTTCATTGATTTTCAGAGCTTATTGCTTGTAATATTTCTGCAACACACTCATTACAACTCCTGGCTGTTATTGGGCTGGGAGCAGGCAGCTGTGAGCTGACAATAACATCTGATGCTGCAAACCCCAGCTTGAGAGAGATTTACCCTTTTCAAAGTGATTATGTAGATCAAACCAGCAGTTTTTCTTTTTGGAATTCTCTTGCAGTGCTCTCATACAGCATTTATCCAGTATCTTACTGCTCATCTGAAAGGCAGCTTGTTCCAGGCATAAAGGTTCACATCTCTGCTGCTTTTGTAAGAAAAGAGTTGTGGGGAGGTTGATAAAAAATTAGTCCTGCCAAGAACATTTTAGAGTATAATCTGCAACCTAAACCAGCAACCTGGATGTTTGCTTATCCTGCACCAAGGTGAATACCAGTAGGTTCTGGTTTTATTCCTTCTGGACAATGATTGACTTATTTTTCTACAGCAAAAGGATCTGGATTATGATCGACTTGGAAATTGTGTTGAACCTCCTCTTTTCTATAAGAAAAAAGTTTCCCTGAAAGTACAGCTAGTGCTTCAGTTCAGTCAGCAAACTGGAGGAGTGGACTGAATTCTTGTGACCTAATTAATAAGAAAATATACTTTAAGACAGGGATGGCCAAATAAATGAAAATAGTTCATGCCTTAGAAATGTGTTTTGGTCTGGTGCAGTGAGTTGTCTGGCCTTTGAAGGGCAACAGATATGTATTTAAGATACTAATATAAATAATATATATTTGTATAATACATACATAATTATAATACGTAACATATACTACATATGGAAAAATATATTAAAAGTATCTGAACTCTATTATTTCTGAAGCATCAGTGTAACTCCTGTTTGTATTGATTGAGGCTCTGGTGTTATTCAGCCTGGAAAATGAAGTCAGGTTGGTTTAGACTGCCTTGAATCAATATAATAGAGGGTTATGTATTCTAAGAGTGACAAAGAAAAAAATCAGTCAAAAATTTCTCTGCTTCTTTTTTTCCTACTATTGCAGGTACAATGTTTTCCATTAAATTAAAATTGTCACTAACAAATTGGTACTTAGATTTAGGATGCCAGAGAATGTATCTGACACAAACAGCAAGAAGGAAAACAGTGTCCACACCAGGGAAATCTATAATGAAGTGAAAACTCCTGAAGGGCTCTCATGGGCAGGCTCAGTCCTGAGCACACTTATGCACATCCACCAGAATTAGTCCTTAGAGCTTGGCAAAGTACGTGGCAGCTTTATGCTGAAAGCCTTGTGCAGGACAGCATCCCAAGGCTGCCAGTCCCAGGCTGTGCTGTCTGCATGAAAGGGAAAGGATTTTTAGCCCTGGATAGAAATCTGTGATACCTCCTCTCACAAAAATGCTTCTCTCATTCACTGTGCCTTGCAGAGACGAGTGGTGAGAGGCAGCAGTAATTCATCAGGGCACGAGCTGCCTGTGGGACACAACACTGAGTTGTCATTGTTTTCCCAGCTCTTAAAAATATGTTTTTTAAAAAAAAATGATGAAGAATAATATCGGCTGTCAAATCAAGGTGATGTAAAAGCAGGTATTTTACCTAATTCCCTAATTGTTCAGTGACTGAATTTCAATCCTTTGCTTTCCTACTTGTGAATTTCTCTTATTGCTGCACAGAGTTCTTTGACACGGCCAGCTCATACCTGTGCTGGGCCCGTGACACAGTCCTGCCTTCTCACCTCCTTGTTTGGCAGTGACTGCAGATTTGAGATAACAAACACCTAAGGGGTGACAGCCATGAGCTGATTGGGTTAATACTTTGCTGCCAAGGTCTTGCTAAAGTCCTCTTTACACAGGAATTTCTGACTGTGGCCATCAGAGAAGACCCACTTGGCCCTGGCTGTGCTCAGTGATTGGCAGTCATCGAGTGGGTGACACTTCCCCAGTTCTGCACTGGTTAGGATCTGACAGGGCCTCTTGGATGCTCCAAAACTTCCTCATTTTCATAAGCTTCTTGGAGGGGAAAAGATGTAGGTACAGCTTACCCTGTATGTACATCACTGTGCCAGGAAAGTTTGAGCAATTTTTAGGTGGTTTTTTTTTGCAGCTTAGCTGCACAAGATAAAAGGTTTGTTTGCACCTTCACAAAAATTTACATATCTCTGCTTATACATGTGCAAATGTATAGCATGCATTGAAAGTGTAGTGTTCAGGACATACCCATTTATACTGGAAGCCTTTTCCTGTTAAACTTGATTTCTTTAAGGGACGGGGGGACTGAAATGTGATTGACATGGTTACTAAATATAACTACCTCTCAAAGGCACAGTTTTGCCTCTAGTTTGTAATACCAAGGAAAATCTCTATATCAGACTCCAGAGCAGCAAATTATTGCAATCATTTAAGTAAATAGGCTGGTTCTTTCATTATAGAAAGTTTCCTTGCTGAGCTAGATGTACAATATATTTATTTTTTCATGAATATAAATGTCTGCTACTGATGGAAACAGTCAGCTGTCACTACACTACAAATGCAAATTGCAAACTGATGGTTGAACAATTAAGATCTAGTGCACAGAGCTTATTGCCACTGGAGGACTGTAATTGAATTCCTATTGCTGTCAGACAGGTTGAAAATTACTGTAATGAAGAGCATCAGTTTTCTACTTTACATCTCGTTGTTTCCCAGCCAAGGAGCATTGGTGTTACAGAGGTTCCCACAAATAGATAATTGAACAGAGAGCAACAAATGATAGAGGAATGCTACCTGTCATTAAAGAGGAAAGTAATTAATGCTCTTTACCTTGATTCCCACATGCACATGAAATCCAGGGATCTAAAATCATGGTCCTTCCCTTGGTGATCCTGGCTGTGTTGGTGTGTATGCAGAGTGCAATTAGTGATCAGACAGCTGTGTACCTAAATACTGGGTGATACTGTAAATAATTGTATAACTTGATAGGGTTACCCTTAATACAGAGGAAAGTCATGGTTGTGTGACCTATGAGAGAGGTTTTGAAGTAATCTTTGGTTATATATGTGAAGATAGAGATTTTTTACTGATACCTCCTCTAAAATATTCAAGGTGTGCACATGCACATGTTCATGGCATCTTCATTTTAAGAACTCTGAATAATCTCTGGAGTGAGCAAATAGGGAAAGATTAAATAATTGATTAAAATGTGCATTAGTTGGTGCAAAACTCCTGCTTCTTACATAGATATTTCTGCTTCTGATATTGCAGGAAAAAGTATGGAATAGGGAGCTGTCTAGCATTTGTTTCTCTGAGTTTGCTTTTTGGGGAGGTTATAGCCCATAATGAGAGTGCTCTGTGCTGCTCTGTGGAGGAGGCTTCCCTGCCATCTCAAACCTGAAATGAGATTTGTAGCCATTGAAGATGACTGGGATGTGCCAGCACCTCTCCCCTAGTAATGTCTGAGAGCAGGTTGCTTGCATCAGCTGGGCTGTTCCCTGTGTCAGGAGCTGGAAAAGGGATGGGCTTCTGCAAGACCTCCAAAACCTTTGTGCAGTTCAAAAGAGCTCACTCCAAGCTGTAGCACATGTGTTGGACAGCTAAGGCTAGACTGCAGGAGGGTTTTCTGTGCTGTGCTCTCTGGCAACAATGGATCTCACAATCAGAAATGCCCAAAAGGTGCTGCACCCTGTAAGGAAAAAGGGAAATTCGGTCTGACAGGGCCCCTCATACCATGTCTTCTTGATCTGTCTTGACCTAATGCTTAAACAGATGCACGGATGAAGATCTTGTCAGCTGCTGTAATTTCAGAGAACAATTGGCTCTGGAGATGTCAGCTTTTCTATAAAAAGGGACTTTAATTTTTTTTCAGCATATAAGATGGATTGGAGAGTCTATCAAGGGGATAGGGCTATTGATGAAGCATTTGGCTGTGAAATCTGTTTGGCCAGGCCTGTCCCTCATGTCCCAGCAGCCTGGAGCTGTGCCTCAGACAATACAGGTGTGGATCCAGCAGCACAAAAAGAAAGCACCTGCTTCATCTAAGCAGCTACAAAATTTTTGTCAGACTGTTATAAAGGCCATATGTTGTGAAACTTATTTGAATTTAAAATATTGCTGCTGTGAGTAATTCTCTGTTTAATTTTCAATTACCCTGCTCAGCATGATTGTGCACATATTCCAGTATATTAAATGTGAAAAGAAAATGAACATTCTGGAATATGAGCAAGCAACATGTTGTAATCATCTGAATAGGCATTTTACAATTTAAAATAGTGCAGTAGAAAAATAAAATTGAGGGTTCTGCACAGCTTTTATATCTATTTTATGATCTTCAGAAGTCCTGCATGTATTCCATATGTGACTGTATATACCCCACATTTAAAAAAAAAAAAAAAGACAAAATGGCAATTTTTCCTCTTGCTCTGTAAGCTGCACAGCTCAGATGGCAATGAAGGAACTCTTAGCCAGTCCCACAGATATTATCCAGAGTTTGTTACTTTCAGTCTCACGTAACACAAATTTCTTGCTCTTGTGATCATCATTGCTCAGAACTCATTAGAACCCTGGTTGTGTCTGAATTCACTCACTTTGTACCAGCAGTGAATCCTGAACAGAAAACTGCCTGATGCTTACTTTAGTTTCCATAGAGGAAGTGTAAATCCGTCTGGATGTTGTAGGGGAATTCTATTGTCACATTGGTTATTTAGTACTCCTTAATAGAATTCAATGCAGTATTTATTATTTCTGTGGATATCAGCAGTTGGTGGGACCATGCAGCTCTTGTTGCTTCAAGAACCATTAAATCAAAGGAGAACAGCAGTTCAAGACAGATGTAGTTCTCTTTAAGGCACTCCAGTGCCATAAATATTGCGCTAATGCAGAGATGGAAGTGACAAACAGCTTCCTTTTGGCAAAACCAAACCAATTACAATCTAATAAGTGTTATACCCCAGCAGCTAAATAATTCAAGGTATTGGCAGAAAGTTTCTGCTCTGTAAGTTTTTTCAGTCCAACAGAATGAGGTGTAAATAGATCTGAGGAGCAAGATCCATCTTCTCCCTTATTAAGGTTATTGTACATAAATAGAAAAATGTTCCCACATACAGGGTTTCCCAGTGCATTGCATGATGTCCTTGAAAATCACATAATCTAGTTCTTCAAAATTAAAATGCTCTTTCTTTTGTGGAATGGTTTCACCCTGATGAATACTAAAAGTCTAAGCTTTGCTTCAAGTAACAAAGACCATTTTCTGTTCGATGATGAATGATGTTCTCAGAGTGGGCCATTTAACAACAAGTTACACACAGACTGCACACTTTTCCAGGCCAATAGTTTTATAACCAGTAATTGCTTGATTTTGGTGCCTGACATATCTCATTGAAAAAGATCTTTGCTCATGCTGAAAGAATATCAGGATATCTGGAAAGCTCAGCTCTTTCTGGGCTCCTGTCAGCTGTGTAATGTATTCCAGGCTGGTGACACCTACCTTGGCAGCACTGGTTGGGGAATTTAAAGCATGTACCTCCCTTGAGAGGACTCAGCCCATTTGATAAAGACAAGGATTGTATTATCCTTTACTGAGTGGTACTCTATACCAAAATTAGAGTAGTCCACATAGAGTAGGAAAGAGCTATCAAGTAAGAAGCTCACTCATCCCAAAAATACTCATTCTTGCTTAGACTGGTGATTTTTCAGTAAAAATCAGCAGACAACTTGTTCTTGCTTTCTCACTGAACATCTGCACTCACCTGTAACCTTCTGCTTTCATGAAAAATTTCATATTTTCTTTCATATTGTCTTCACCTTTTCCTGATTCCTGAGCGCTCCAATGACGCACATGGGGGATACATGTGTGAAATTGTCTGGTGACACCAGAGGGAAGATTTGGTATGGAAACTATTTTAAAAGGCTGATTGTTGTGCTCTTCGTTCTACTTTTAGCACTAAAAGCTGTTCTGTAGCAGCCAGTCTTCCTGCTTTATGCTCCTGTGTTGCTTTTTCTGGAGAACACCAGAAAAGCAAAGCAGTAGCAACAGGGGGCTAAATGGTGAAGAGTGTCTAGTTCCCATGGTGTGCCCCAGTCTCTGTGAATAAGAAAAGCAAATAACCACTATTATGAAAGGATTTGTTAAAATTTCCAGTTCATTGGATTTGTCCCACATTGAAATTACATTTTATGTGGACAACTTCCAGGAGCACCAAGCCAAGCTTGCCTGCATGCTGCCTAACCAGGAAAGATTTTCTGTGTGATATGAGGTATGTTGATCAGATGCAGTGCTGGCTGCTATCTCAAGAAGAAAAAAAGAAAATCTGGCACGCCCAAGAAATGAGGGCTCCTTCCAGAAAATGATTTCTTAAATACTAAAACCATGTTTAAATTCAGGTGGTTTTTCTTCTAGGTCCAATGACAGATAATCAACCACTTTATTTTCTTATAATAATTCACAAAAAAGGCTTAATTTCTGCCAGACTCAAGGTGGTTTTTTTTTTCTCTTGAATATGTATAGATGCCTCTAAGAGGGGGGGAAAACCTGCATTTGGAACATTTCTCAGCAAAAAGAAAGACAAAATCTTTCATATTATCCTTACTTCAGCTAGAAAAAAAAGCCATTAAAATTTCCAATTCTCTTTTTCCCCCCACCAAATCTTTTTTCTCTAAAGGGAACTCCATCACTGTTTAAAACAAGAACAACAGTAGTTTCCAAATTCCATGGGTGCAATTCTCCTATAAACCCAAAAAAAAAGTAAAAATAAAAATTCTTGGGGTGTTTTTGTGGCTAGACTCTGCAGCAAGAGCCACGTTTACAAGATAAAGCTGCCAGATCAAACAAACAGATTCAGCTATCGGTGCTGGATGAGCTCAAATGCTTATTGACATAACTTGATATTGACCCCAGGAGAACAATTAATTAAATGGCCTCAGCAGTGAGTGCTGAAAACGTTATCTGCAATGAACGTGTCCTTGTTCTGTGTTTGGTCTAATCAACACAGAGAGCAGCTAAGTAAATATTGTTATCTTCACCACCTTTGTCTCAGTTTGAAAACATGAAAAGCTCTGCTGTGGCTTTTACCATCACTGATTTTCCTGAGAAAGATTTTTAATTCATATTAAATTAATATGAATAAAATTAAAAAGCTTTTGCCATATGTGCCAAACCACTGACATCACTGCAAGCATTGACATGAAGGAATGAGTGAGATCCCTGCTTGTAGTAGGTTTGTCTATTGGTTTTGTGATCAGAACTAACATTCAGCTTCACTGCCACAATGAATACATGCCACAATACTCTTTATGTTTTACCAAGTACTTCAGTTCTAATTCTTTCTGCTGTAATTTGACTGACAGGCTCAGGTAGACTCACAGTTTCTAAAAGAATCTATTGCATGCAGGTAATGTTCTTTGTTGAGATGAAAAGTGCTGTTATCCCATGGAACTTTTTCTCCTGAGCAGTCAAAAATGTTTCCCAGGGAGACTCTGTGTGTGCTGGGTTCCATGAATGGAAGGATGTTAAATGTTTCCTCAGCTGTGGTGGCATTAATCCTGCAGCTGTTGAACGAAGCATGCAGAAGGTACTATACCTTATTTTGAACCATTTTTTACTACAAAGCCTTTAGAAACTATCTCTGTAGAGTTTCTAGTCATCTATCTGCTCACTTTCTCCTTCTTCAAAGGTTTTTGGATGTTTTAGAGCCTTTTCCCATCAGTGACAGCAATGAAAGCACAGCAGTGACCTCAGGCAGGTCCAGAAGTGGGAGGGCACAACTTCCTAAAATTTACTGGAAAAAAATAAAAGAAACAAAACAAACCCAACCCTAGATGTGCTACCTGGGAGTGAAATGAGAACACTGTTTATTGTAAGATAGACTGGCATATCCTGTTGCATGTCCTGAGTGCCTGTGCTGTGCCTGCAGGGCCTGCAAGAACATCTCTGGAGGGAGCAGTGCCCACTGCCCCAGGCACAAGGTGTCAGAGACATTCACCAGCCACTGGAGCCACTCGGAGGGCTGCAGGGGCAGGGGTGCTGTGTCAGTCCTGCTGTGAGCACTCAGAGGTGTTGGGATGCTTCTGTCACTGTAATTAACCAGGAAGGTCAGAGGCTGTTGGTGAAGGCAGAGACTTGTCCTGGCACTGAGCTGCCCAAAGGTCTCAGAGGCAAAAAAGAACCTGTGCTTGAAGTGCTCGCATCAATCCTGCATCCCCATCCTTCCCTAGAGGGCAGCAGGGCTGGGGTGTGTGCAGTTCATTGGCTCCAGTGTGCCAGGGGTGACAGTAAAGTGTCCTTTGCCAACAGCACTGACATCCTTTGAGGGGGGGATAGTGGAGGGGGTTGTGTTTTTTCCAACTGCTCATCCCCCCCTGCTCTGTCAGTCCCTGTTAGTTGCTGCCTCTGCCAGCAGGCAGTCCCATTTCTTTGCCCCAGCAATAGCTGTAAAATTAACTTTCACATATCCAAAACAGCTTGCAGGGATTTAGCCATATAATTTCTTCTGACATTAGTGGAAGATACATTATTAAACTTAGCTCAGTGGCCTGAAATTGTCCCTGTGGTGTTTTCACCTTATCCTGGCACCAGTGATGCCTCAGCATAGCCAGGGCTCTCGGAGGCAGATGGGCTTGAGGGCAGGGAAGTGACCTGCTATTTGTGCTGATCACAGAGATTGCTCATCCTGCCTGCTCTGGACACACCAAACATGAGAACCTCTTTGCCAAATGATAATTAACAAAGCAGGAGGAGGTGTGAGAAGGAAGATGGATGAAGGCAAAGGTAGAGGAGGAAGGACTGGCAGAGTTTGAATTGTGGTTCCCTGAATTTATTCTGTCCCAGTAGTTCTGTCTTTTCTAGTATAAATTTCCAGTGAAGTGCAGCACATGCTGTGTGGCCACTGCCCCAAACAGCTGTGACCAGCCAGAGAAAAGCTGCAACCTTTCATCTATATTTTTTGTAAATATAGAGTGAACAGTCAACAGGGAATTCAGAAGCACCAGGACAGCTCTTGAGAAAGATAAAATAATTGCCCCAAAACAACTTGGGTCTTCTTCTCACTCACATGAAGAGTGCTTGTATACCTCTTTGGGGGAAAATAAGATTCTTTCAGCTACCTCCTCTGCCTGAGAAATATGTGCTGCTGCTGCCCCGGGGGCTGTTCACAGCAGTTTCCTGTCATTACAAAGAACAGGCAACACAACTCTGAGGAAACCTCAGAGAGGATGGATAATCTTTGCTCTTTTGAAAGAAAAAATCCAGGAGTTTGAAATACCTCATTGCCAAGAAGAATTTTCTTTTAAAATCCAGCCTTTTGATGTAATTCAGATTTCAGGAAGAAATTTTTTCCCAAAAATAACATTGGACAAAAAATTCTCCAATAATTTCGTTCTCTTTGCTCAGTAATAAAAATGAATGCTTTCATTGTTTCTAATTTTGAAGCTGAATTATACATCTGTAGCTGTATGACTTTTGCAAGCACTGTGTACATTATTAACTGTCTGTAATACAGCCAGTCTATTTTATATTTTTGTAAGACAGTCCCTTTGCTCACATATCATCATCATAGCAAAAGTAATTTCAGAGTTGATATTTGCAATTGTAGAATGAGAAACAGGAGGGCTTCCCTGGTGTCTTTTAACCCTACACCAAATTTTCCTGAAAAAAAAGGCACTTTGTGCCTGGAGCAGCTTGGGAGGGGTTAGCTAAGATGAATTCAAGAATTGTTTTGGGGTTTCTCCCATCCTGAGGAGCATTCAGCTGCTCCTTGCCTGAAAGGGTCTCCATGTTGCCTGCCTGGTGACAAATACCTGACACCTGTACGTGACAAATTTCCATATGTCCTGAGGACATAAAAGTGACCTTGTCCTTCCCAACCTGAGCTGCAGTGCAGGTGTCACCTCCAGCTCCCTTCTGCCACCATCCAGGGCTGGCACATTCCTCTTTGTTCTGGCTGAAATGGGAGGGAGTGGAGTGCAGTTTGAGGCAAAGTCAGGCATTCACTTTTAGAATACAAGTGCTTGAGAATATTTACAGTCAATTAATTGTTCTGTTCGTCCTCTACAAAATCTTTCACTATAACCATGTTGATTTATCAGGGAACCAAGAAAAAGTAGTAAAAATGCATGAAAAAAGGAGACAAAACACAAAGTACTGAATCATAACATTAATCTAAGGAGACCATAGGTTCTATAAGTTAGAGACAAACTTCTTGTCAGAATATCTTGCTGGTATTTTTCCCTTAATACAATAGAATATTTGTGTTTAATTATCTGTGGCGATAAGTGAGAGCTATTAGAGAGACATTATTCAATTTTGCATTTACCCAGAAAGGAGATAATGATACCAATTTCATGTACATGTTCCAGTTTTGCAGCCCTTTCTCACTAGAACAATAATCCAGGAGCATTTCAGAATCTTCCTTTGGCTTTACACCATCCACTGTAACATGCTAAAAGAGCAATCATTTCCAGAGATAACAAATTTCCAAGCACAAAGCACTGGAGCAGAACAAGGCAGTTCTGGTGTTCTGGCTGGTTAAACAAAGAACAGGTTAAGATGTTGGAGTGGAAGAATATACTTAAAATGTATTCACAGCGTTGTAGCTCTCATGGACTGATAACTGTTCATGGTGACTTCACTTCCAGAAGTCCCTTCTTGCTTCTCTCTCACAGCATGCAACCTGATTTTTACTGTGTGGTGGTTCCCTAGGCAGCACTCTGGCAGCTCTGGGCTATAGTCAGTTCCTTCACTTGGAAGTAAAAAAACCCCCTAATTATTTCTTGGATCTGCATAGGCTCAAATGGAAACTTGAAAGAATTTGGCATGTTCCAAAGCAGAAAATGAGGTGTGCAGTGCTGCAGGTGCCTGGTGGCTCTTGAAGGTCGGGGTCTCACTGTGGTGCTGTGGTGTTTTAGCACAGGTAACAACGTGTTTGAGGTGAGAGCAGGTCAGGGGTCACAGCTCTGCTCTGAACTGTTCTCAGGCTGGGTTGTTTCACCAGTTCAGACACATCCAGTTCTGTGACAGCTACTTCTTGGAATACAACACAGCCTAATTTTCTAAACTGTGAAGCAAACTGTCACAGTTTGGGTTCCTCCCACCCTTCCAATCACAACACATATTGTATTAGTTCAGGAGTGATTCACACACTGAATGTTTATGAGCTCCCTCTGAGTGTGTTTTACTGAAACAAGCTTTGACAGTTGCTAAAGACTTTTAGTGGTAAAAATACATTCTTTGTGATTCAGGCTGTCCCTAGACTTATTAGAACAGCAGAGCAATATGTGTGTCTTGAGATATCCCAGGCAAGAGGTGCTTTCCTCTGAAGAAACAATTCAATCTGCTAAAGCTTCTTTTAGAGAAATACCCAAACAATTAATATGTTTGTTTATTACCATAATTCCCACAGGTAACAGTACCAAGAGGTTTTATTTGTCTTAGTTACTGCTCTGGAAATGCTAAACAAAAGCAAAATTCTGACTCAAGCCTGAAGGTTGGGGTTAAATCTCTCTGAAGCCTGGGAGCCCAGAGCAAGGTTTGCTCTTGTTCGGGGACCTGTCCAGACAGGAGGCTTTTGGCCTAATAGAAGGACTTGTTTTCCTGTACCATGTTTTCTTTTGCTCCCTCTGTCAGTATCTTCTGTGTTTCCTCACACTGTATTATGTCTGGCCCCAGGAGGAACTGCCCAGGCCATCTGGAAAGCAGCTGTAGTTTCACATTTCATTTTAGTAGCAAAATGTGAAGGTATTGCAATTCATGTAATTCTTGTGCCTGAGTTCTGCTTGTGAATATCTCTGTATATAAAATCTACAGCACCACATAAACCACTTACCTATAATCCCAACATCCTTTCTGGAGAACTCGTGTCCATCTCCCTCTTTTCTTATTTTAAACTAAGAGATCTTTGGGACAGTGATTTTCCTCACTCTGGCATTGTGTATTCCCAAGTATAACACAGGAACCAAAGCTCTATTTTCTGTCAAAACTTATAGGGTAATGAAGATAACAGCCTTGGAAGGATAACAACATTTCTTGTCATCCTCCTTTCACCATCTTTAGAAGTTATTATGGTCACCCATTACTCTGATTTTCCTGTGAGTTTTGCTGGCAGAAGTGACTCTGCATTGCTGCTCGGCCCCAAGCAGCTCCTCTGGCTTTGCAGATCCCCTGCAGAGCAGGGAGATGAGGATCCAGGCAGGAGCTGTCTTTTGTAGGCAATGGCTCAGGCCAGAATTTGAAGGAAAATGTGTAAAAGCATAAGCCCAGATACCTGTAGAGCTCTCCCACAGTGTGACTGTCAGCACTGTGGAGCTTTTTACATATTAATCAGTGTCAGAGGAGATGATCTCCTGGTCTCAGAAGGGTGAATGGAAGTGTGAAATTCAGTGATGCCCTCTCAACACATTACAGAATATTGTACAGAATATGGGTGAGAAATTAATTTGGCACAAATTGAAAGGTTAATCAACTGGTTTTTGTGATTTTGTGCTGTGAAGTTCCCCTTGTGGTAGTACTGGCCATTTACTTAAGAGTTGGACTTAATGATCCTTGTGGGTCCCTTGAAACTCAGAATATTCTGTGAATCTGTGAACCGTGTCCTCCCAAAAAATAAAACCTTCAGGGCTATGAGGTTACAGAATCCATGCTGGAAAAGTAATGCTCCTCTTGCTATGCACAAAGCACTGCATGGATCTTTATCTCAGTGGCCAACCCCAATTCCTGGCTTCTGTAATGGGATAAGCCTTCACAGAAAGAGGTTTTCATTGTCAAGATCAATTTTTTGACTCTGTACATGTACCTGTTATAAACTATCACTCTGACAAGAATAAAATCCCCTTAAATCCCAGATGCTGTTGCATTACTGACAGCCTGAATTCCTAATTCACCTGTCACCCAATGAGAATTTTGCTTCAAGATGAATGTCTGTCACTCCTGTGTATTATTTTATGTATGAAAATCAGTGCAAAATTTAAAAAATAGCTGTTAAATCATAGATCAATAAATTTCCACTTCTCTCTGCAGTGTTAGAATTATTGCTCTTTCTGGACTTGTAAGAGGCTGAGCTCTGCATGTTTCTGCAGAAAGGGGCACATCCAGGTGGTCAAGGTTTAATTTTAACTAACATGATGCTAATGAGCTGTTACCCCTGAATGGGGACTAGGAAGTAGAAGAGGGAATAGAGATACAGGATCCTTCAGCTAAATATAGTGTGGACTTAGTCCATTGAGCTGAAGTGTGCAAACAATTAGTACAAACACCCAAAAGATGTGACAGCTTCTTTTCTGTGCAGTATTAACACCATCAGCTTTATCTTAGCAGCATATGAAATTTAGTGTTAACAGCAAATGAGTCACTGAAGTAATGTATTCTAGAACTGAAGAAATTTAAAAATGTGGATTTTCAATGGAGGGCTAACACAATAGAAGGTGTGCCAGGGAAGCACAGGGAAGTGCGGGTGTGATTTTCTGAGTCTGTGAAGTTTTCAGCCTGTTAGTGGCTGATCCTTTCTTTGAGAGTCCATTCCTTTCAAGGACAGTGAAAGTAAATAAATTCCTTATTTTTCATAAACACTTTTAGGTTCTCCTAATAACTCTCTCACAGGTGTTGTTTCTATTATTCAGCCAATGAAGAGAAGTGTTGTCTTTATTAACCAATCATAGGGTTCTTTAGTGCAGTATGTTATAAAAGGGCTGTGTGAAATTGAAAATAAAGCCTTCTGAATTTTCTTCTACCTGGAGTCAAGCTCCTCATTTCCATGTCCGACATCAACAGTGAAGTACTGCTGAACACATCCTATATTCTGAAATCACATATGCTAGATAATACATTTTTATTTTCATTCGTATCTCTAAAAGCTAGCAAAAGAAAACACACTTATGGATACTTGGGGGTAAAAGGGGCATAAAGTTCAAGCACCAGTTTGGGACCATAAATCCTGCCTTGTACCACTTCAAGTATTTTTTATAAATGCTTGTGTTGAGGCTGAAAGATCTATAACTTTGTATACTTTCCTTGGTAAAAATCCAATGCCACTAGAGAATGAATGCAGACAGTATAACTAGACCTGTTTCAGACCAGAAGGTCTTGCTACCAGATAACACTATTGTTAACAAGTGGATAATTATTAGTAATTAAATTTCAATAGGATTTATTGTGTTGTAACCTCATCTTAGCTCCAGTCCTAAAGATGATGTTGTGAATATGACCTGCTGAACTCATCAGTCTCTTGTAAAAGCTGAAAAGTCCTCTGTGCTTGCAGCAGACAACTGTTAATGATCAAATAGAGGGCTGGACTTCTCATACCAACAATATCCTTATCATTATCCTTGTTATAAATCTTTTTGGCCAGGGAGCTGCTGTGAGTTTCTGACCTGTACTACCCCTGCCACCCTTACTAAGTAAGGAAGTCTTCGGGACAGAAAAGCACACCTTTCCTGCTCTTTCCATGATCAGATGCAGAGAGCAGGCTAACTGAGGTGGGAGAAGGAAATAACATTTGCTGGCACCTTCTTGTGTAGGTTTCAACCTGCTTTGGTAAGAAATCATTTGTGAAATGTTTGGTGTTGGCTGCATAAAGATTGCACGAGCTGCTCAGAGGCTTTCACAAACTGCTCCCCAGTGCTCCTTTGGCTCTGCTCTTCCCCTTCAGAGCTGAGTCACCCTGTTACTCCCCTGAAGGAAGATGTTCACTGTTCAGGAAAACAGAGACTCTGTTGGAGGGATGATGCAGATCTTTATCTTACCTCTGTACCCTGCAAAGTCTGTGCTTTGGAGACTGCGGTAGCTGCTCTTTCTCTGACAGAGCTGAAACCACCAGTGCCTGTGTTGCCCTGAAGCATAGGGTGTTATGAAGCACAGAGCTTTGCATTTACACCTTATTTTGGGGTGTGATGGAGAGTGAGGAAGAATCTTCAGTCCTTTCACTTCAGTGTATCTTCTTTTCCTTGTGGGAACTTACAGAATAGTCTATACTGACTTGTAAGCCTTGTCCTTGCTTGGCCTTCTCCTGCTGGAAATGTCCTTAGTCATAAGAAAAAAAGCTTCTCTGAAAGATATTAAACTATTCAAGCCTTATTGCATGTTTCCGTCCCTCTAGCAGGAGATTTTTAGTACTGAATATACAAAGCATCACTGCATGTAGACCTGTAGACTCTTGCTGGTGGTGAGAATGAGTTGAATTGTCTTTCCTTGGTAAAGTGAGAGAAAAACAGGACACCTAAAGGCTCAGCCCAGGGTGAGTATGCTGTTCTGATAGACTCACTGATTTCTGTGAAAACAAGAATTAATTCTGTGTACATAACAAGAACTGATCAATGTGAAAGAGGAATCTGCCCTTCTCAGTGATGATGTCTCCACTGAGAGGTCTGTGTTCTTCCTGGTTATTCCCTGGGTGATTACAAGCCTTGAGACAAGTGCACCCTGGTGAAAATCCCATGTCTTTCAGAGCCAGCACTCAGTGCAGCACTTTGTCACATGTGCTTCCCACACAAGCAGGATGCCCACAAGGACGAGGGCACACAGCAAAAAACACCACTGGGAATCTGGCTAATGAGTCCTTCTGGTCTTCTGCTGGACTGAAAAGTAATGGTGCCAAAAGAGTGGTACAGTCAGGGGAATGGTCCTGGGTGGAAGAACATGCTGTTCAATACAAATGTTCCTGCAAGCAGAGGGAGGAAATGAGCCCAGTGTGTGCAAAGTATTGGAAGGAACTCCCTGTTAAAGAACAGTGCAGTAGAGGAGGGAGAGCAATTCCTTTCTGCCCAGGTACATAAGGACAAGTGCATGATACCCTGAGCAGCTCAAAAGCAAATAAACTCCCCACCCCACCTAAAACAAAACCCCAAACCAATCCCCCAAACAAAAAACCCAACAACTTTTCAGCTTTAAGCACTACTCACAGTGCTCAGGAGTGTGAGTAATGGGAGAAGAAATCTGCCAGAGCACAGGTTGGTTTCATCCCTTGCCATCCAGAGTGAGCCTGCTCTCCTGGAAGGCTCACACATATCCTGGGTAACTGTTCTTATTAAATAAAATGTAATTTTTGCTGAGTTTCTTCTTTATGCCCTAGTTTCCACTTAAGAGTACCAGCCATTCAGAAGGAAAAGCCTCTGTATTTTTCCCCCTTGAAGATCACATCATTATATCCAGATATTTTGTGCTCTTTGACATTTTTAATGAGTAATGCTTGAAAAGGCTGCTGGCTCTGGCTATTGTGTGTGAAGCAGTATCTGAGACTGACATTAGCAAAAAAGTTCTCAGTCCAACTCAGGAGTGATATTGCTGATGTGTCTTTCACATAAGGTGTTTTATCCCTTATTCTTACATTCAGATTGATGGATTTGCTGGGATTATTCCTTCTGGGCTAATAGCTACAATTTCTTTGTACATAGAAAATTTAAAAGGAGTAGTACATTTGATTGATTTGTTCAGGAACTAGGTGTGATTTTTGGGAATACATTTGAAGTGTCAGATGTTGAAAGCTAATTGCATATTTAACTGCTGAGCTGCACTGAGGATTAACTTTAGGACTGAGGGCCAGGTGAGTCACTAGGTTCACGTGACTGGCTAAATGCTAACAAAGCAATTCAGCCCTGTCTGTTCAACTTCCACCTGTTTTTGTTCATGGTTGCATTTTTACCTTCTTCCTGCCACCAGGCATTCCTCTCTCTGAACAGCCTTGCTAACAGCTCAGACTGAACTTGCTGATGAACCAAGCTGTCTTGAGAAATTGTGGCTACCCCATCTCTGGAAATGTTCAGGGTTGGGTTGGATGGGGCTTTGAGCAACCTGCTCCAGTGGAAGGTGTCCCTACCCATGGGATGGACAGGTGGGATGGAATAGCTGATCCTTGAAGATCCTTAACAACCCAAACCAATCTCTGAGCACCTGCAACGTAGGATTTTAAAGAAAAGTTATCTGCCCAAAACTTGGTCTCCTTGTTAACATGGTACCCATGATAGACACTCTCCTGGCCTGCCTATTGCCTGTACAAAAATCTTTGTAGGAACTTCATTTTGGTAGAAATTTAGTTTTGGTAGGCTTAGGATTTGGGGTGGAGGGTAAAGCATCAGCCTTGAGGAGGACTGCATAGCTTCTGTCCCACAGGTGTGTGGAGGCAATGGACTCAAGGTTGATTTATCTTGGTGAGATCTGGCCTTGGATTATTTACTCACCTGCATGTCTTCCCACCTTTTCCTGACAGCCTGTCTGTTCCCTGCTCGGTTTTCTCTCTAATTTTTCCCTGGGTTATTTTTCACTGTTGTTTTTCTCACTTAACCTGAATGTTAAAGACTTTCAAGGAATGATATAGCACACTTGACTGTGTCTTGGGACAGAACAGGCTAAATATAGTTTTAGAAATACTTTCTTGCCCCATCTTTCACCATTCCATCAGTTTAAGAAAACTGCAACTTCAGTGAGACTCTTCATGGGTCAATAAAAAATGAATTGAATTCCCCATCTTCCGATGCAAGAACAAGCATTAAGCTGTGAAATGTCACATCCTTATTAGAATGCCAAAACACCACTGTCTGTTTCAATATTTTCATGAAAGACAGACATGGAGTAATTATTTTTCAGAACAAATACTTGTTACAAAGACACCCCCAGCTCTTAAGCCCAAGAAACCCTGCAGCAAGTCACTCAGTTACCAGTGGCTTTATGTTAAATAATTCTCAATTATATTTCACTATCACCAAATGTGACATACTCTTTCAAATGTGAGGAAAGTGAGGGAAGCATTGCAAGAGAAGCTGGACCAAAATATTTTCCAGTTAATGCTGTAAATCTGTACCTGGGGACATAAGTGTTGCTATGTGCCTACACACACATCATGTCATTAAAAGATTACATTGTCTAGTATATCCAGTATTGCTATATAAATCTGCAATTAATCACATTTATTTCATGCAGTTACTTGCTAGTCCTTTGTTAAAGGCACATTATGCCTATATCCCATATTTTTAGCTTTTATATAGCCCATGTTATGTATGTAATGTCAGAAGAGATTAGGAACTGCAGAGCTGTGCAGAAGTGCCAAGTGCAGAACTAACACCATGGCAGTTTTCTGTCACTGCTACGTTTCTGTCCTGACACTTCTCTTTCAGGGTTGTACCAGATCAACCTGTCTTGAGGAATCTGTTTTTCTTTTATTCCTGTCCATGATTTCTATAAATTGAGCTGAATGTGATCAGTACTCTCAGGCAACTGTCCTATAATAGATTTTTAGTGCTCTTTCTAGATTTTTTTCTTTGATTTGCTTTCTGAATTAATGTGTGCTTTAAATATGTGTGCTTCAACTAGTGATTTAGCAGTAAGATTCACTCTAACTTTTGCAAATCTTTTTACTTCTATTTCGAATCATGTACCTTCTAGGCCCCTACAGCATCAATCTTTCACACAAGGCAGTGTCTCTCTCCCTGAAAAGAATGTCTGTTTTCACTCCAAGAATCCAGCTAGGGAGATCAAAAAAGGATTTGGCAGTTTTTGGCAAGAAGTCTGAGAGCATCCCGCTACGAACCCCTGTCTATTGCAGGAGGGGGAAGGCAGGTGCATCTGACAGTGTTCTGGGAGCTGAGCAGAAGAGTGGAGAGGAAGAATCTTCCTCCAGGCTGGCTGCTGCTCCAGCTGCTCAGACACAGACACAGAGGTGTCTGAGTTGCAGATAATCAAGCACATTCACATTCACAGCACTGGTTAACATGAAGAAAAGGATGCCTCAAGAATCAGTCCTGTCTGCCACCTACATTTTCTCTCTCCAAATTCCAGGAAATAGATTAATTCAAACTTTGCTGATAGATAGCAAGAGCCAAGTCTGTGTTATGACACATGGAACAGGGGGAGAAGATGCCATCCTCCCATTGATAGCAAGGAGAAGAATAAAAGATGTGGAAGAAAGGCCATACCAAACACAAGCCTCTCTGATGCTGGACCAGCCCAGAGCACAAGAGTTGTGTGTAGAGAGTTTTGTCCTCTTGCTGAGGAGCCCCACAGACAGAGGCACAGCAGCAGAAACAGGGAGGGAGCTGCAGGGTTGTCTGCAGGTGACATTCCCCACGGATGAAGAATTCCCAAGTGACAGCACCACAGCACTCCCTTGTGAGTTGCATCTCATCCCCTCTATGCAAGGAGTAGCATTTCAGTTCTGGGTTGAGGAATTTTTCCCTCTTATTGTGTGAGAAAAACGGGACCCAAACATATTTCTAGTCAGGCAGTCACTTTCCTCAGCCCATCTTTCTTCAGGAGCACCCTGGCCATGGAAAACTGAATTGATGCTGAGCCCATGATAATTAACTGTGATTGTTGCTGCTTGTTCTCTTGCCTTGTGCAACTCACTGTGTATCTTGACTGCCATTCATTAACTTTGCTTCTGTTTTCTTGGCAATCATCATGATAATTATTCACCTCTTTCATGCACATTGCACACATTCCTAAGCTCCCAAAATACGACACTTCAGTGATATGAATAGGAGGCACGTAGGTAGGTCCTGTTCTGCATCATGCTCCTGAATATTTACAAGGTAATTTCAAAATGAAAAATAAGTGCAGCTCACTAATGAGTTATAGCTCAGTGTTTCTCCTGGATATATACTTATATACATATTGTGCCTGTTGATCACTAAGGAAACATGTCATGTGCAGGGAGGATCAGCACAGCAAGACTGAAATGTAAATAACAAAGCCAACTTTTAATAAACAAATAGAAGCAAAACTTCTCATTAGAAAAATAGAAACCAACAACTTACACCAAACGTTCTTTTCTCTACTGACGAGATTTCCTTTTAGTTTCAAGCTTTTCTGATAGAAAAATAAAATAAGAGGTGAAGATTTTGTAGCCATTATTCTCTCCAGGGGAGAATGGTTCAGAGTAGTTTTACCAGAATGATCTACTAATGAAAATTTTGCCTCAAATTTCCTTTCTCTTCTCCTGAAGAGACTTTATTCTCTTATCCTGAGTCCTACAAAATAGGACAAAACACAGTCACAAATAAAAGATAAAAATCACAGCATTAATAATCCAGGAAGTGCCTCAGTCCAGGGTTTGCAGGATGGCAGAACTCCTGCTGGCAGATGCAGAGTGACTTCAGTGACCCCTTGAGCCGTGTGTGCATTGAAGGTGTGTGGAGTCACTCCTCCATTATGGAGCAGATCAGAGAAGTGATATGAAAAACTCCCCAGCAGCAGCTGTCTCCTTAAAGAGTAGGAGACAAAGTAAGAGCTGTCTGGCCTGTATCTTCCCTTTTAGACTTCGTAATGGTGCTGAACTCAGTGTTCTGGAAAACCTCTAGGCACCCTTCACACTGCATTACGCCTCTTGTCACCAAGTTACACAGCTCCTTGATCTGCAGCCTTGTTGGGATTTGGGGAGACTTCCCTGGGACTCTGCCAGCTGCCCCCTGAGGCCACCCTGCCATGATGCAGCTGAGGTGACACACCTTGGGGCAGAGACTTGTCCTCTCTGACCTTGGCATTGCCATGCAGCAGCACTAGGGGCTGGTCTGGGGAGATGCCCCGATCATCTGCCCAACCTTCAGCCAGGAACTACTTTCAAGGGTGTGTGGCCTGGTTTTGGTAAAGAGGCAGAGAGGCAGGGTCTAAACTGAAGGTGAGCTAAAGGCCAGCTGTTTCTCTGCCCACAGCAGCCCAACACTGAGTGGGCTGAGCTTGTTCAGAGCTGCACCTGCCAGTGGATGGGCTCTGCTGCAGCTCCCTCTGGGCAGAGAGGTGGTTTGGACAGTGCACAGGCACCCCTGCAAAATCAGTCATTCACTCTTTGAGAGGGTGTCAGGAGTTAAATCAGCCTTGTGAAGCATTGTCTAAAGCAGGCTCCTGCCAAGGGTTGAGTTGAAATCCTTTGTGTATGGAAAGAGCCATCTCTGCTGTCCAGGATCAATTTGTTTCAAACTCCAGGGGTTTGGCCTTGCCAGTGACTCAGCCTCTCCCTCGCTCCTAGGTACTCCTACTATTTTTTCATGGCTCCCTTTTTTCCCTCTAATAGAGAAGTGGACCACCTTCCTAAGATGATAAATAAATAAATATATTTCTTGTGCACTCTACCTGTGTAGCAGCAGCAGCACTGTGGGAGATGTTATTTACATGAACTTCATTAATATTTATAATCACATTTATAGAGTTGTTCAGCGGGAGGCTTGATCAAGTCAGTAGTATGTCTGGAGAGCAGTCTTTGGTATACTACTTTTAATGAGAATAATTTGCATTTAATAAAGTGCCTGAGGTAGCAAGTTTCAATGCATATTTGATTTTTCTTGGTGTTTGGGGAAATATTTGGATTTGTGGTTTGATCCCACATACATTTTCACTTGCAGTGATGGAATGAAAACAGACATACAAATCCAAAGAATCAGGCTGACAGGAACAATATGAGAACATGCTAAAAAATAAAAGGGGCATTTCTTGTAATCTCTATGACATGGGTAATGCAGAATTAGGGTTGGACCCTGACTGCTTTGAGTGTCTGCATTTCTCTTTGGCAGAAGCCCTGGAGATACCTAGGAGGAGTAGTTGGAAAAGCCTGGGGTCTTCTTCTGGTGTATTTTAAATAAGTTTTACCTGTTAAATCCACTTTTCCCTCCCCACAAATATTTGTGCTCAGGCTGCTCTTGTCTCTACATGCTCTAATTTCACCTGCCTCTGTTTGTGTGGCTTCATGGAGACACTGTTCAGAACCAGGCAGTTTTCAGGACCAGCCCTTCAAAGGCATCCTTCTGCCACTGCAAAAAGCACCACATTCACTTGGCTGCAGTTATTTATAGGCCCAGGCCTCTCCACAAAAAGTTGAAAGGCCAAGGAGTTAATAAATGCAGAGTGATTTCAGAAAAAGATGGTGAACAGAAATAGATCCAGGAAAGAAGCACATCAGAAACCTCTCTCATCCTGACCTCTGTGTAATTTGAGGGAAGGGATTTATAATCTTTTTGTTCTCTTCTATTGGCTAAGACACAGAAATATGCTATATCTAGTTATATGCCCCACTGTTTCTCATTATTTTGTAGCATTGTGATTTATTTTAGCCTCAAAATACTTTTTCCCCAAAAGAATGAACATTCTACCAGCAACAGATTTTCATCTGGGCAGGTGGTTTGGCCAGGCCATGCCTGCAGTGGGATCACCATGATGGTGGTTGTTATTTCTTGGGAGCATCAGAGTGACCTTTGGAAGTGGTGTTACTGAGGGATTAACAACTGTGTGTTACCAGAATTAATGACTGTGTGTCACCAGCAACACCAAATCCCTGCTCAGCCAGAATCCTTGGTGGTACCTGCGGCTCCTGTGCACCACTTGAATGCTGTGTGGCACATTTCACAGAGCAACCTGCTGGCACACAAGATGCCCAGGTTCCAGCTCTTGCTTTGGCTACAATTTTTCATGTTTTGGGTTTTCAGCCAGCTGCTTTGCCACAAAGCAAGATATGACAAGGGCTTGCATGATTTCTTATACTTGGCGTGAGCCATAAATGTTTGGATGTAGAGTTACCTCCAGCCATTCTCAGATGGTTGCTGAGCTTCCATCTCATAGCAAAAATGTTACAATAGCTTTATTAACAAAATTACAGCTAAATGCAGTGTGTATGCTCGTGGTTTTAATGTTCTTGACCAGAAAAACATGGAGATAAGGGTTACCTTGTATTGTTGTTTATATAACCTGGTCTTTTGGAATGTGTGTCAGCTTATGGCAGGGGCATTAGAATTAAACCAGCTTTAATTTCCTTCCCACCCAAACCATTCTAGGATTCTGTGATATTGTGGAGACTAGAGTTGTTTTAAGCAGCTGTTACAATAATTTTTTTCTGGATAGGCATATTCTGCTCAGCTTATTATTACATTTTGCAGTAATTTCAGCAATTGTTCAGCAAACAATAAATGAAGGACTCATTGAGGGCTGACCTTGCAGAGATGAAAGGAGGAGGAATAAACAGAGGATCTGTGCCTGTAGGTGCTTGCAAACAGTGAAACCTTGACCAAGGATGATTTAGAGCCTGAGCAGGGTTTATGTAAATGCTACAATTCTTTTGCATTCATACATCAGTGCCTCTTCACTTCCTCAGGAAGATATTTTTGTGTCCGAGGTCATTAATCTCCCCACACAGTGTACCCTAATGCTCGAGATTTGTTAATACATTTGGCAGTCTTGCCTGTTGTTCTTAAGCATCTATTGAATTTTTACACAGCAGCTATTTGTATAATTCCTGTAACATGCCAGAACAACTTCCAGTTAGTGTCCAGAATTTTCTGACTGTCTGGAAAAATTCTTTAAAAAGAAGGAAAAATTTAAAAGATCTTACCAAAACATTATCAACAAGGTATGGTGGAAAATCATAGATGCACCTCATTAGGACAAAATATTTAGATATAAGTGTGAATTAAGACTTATAGTGTAAAAAACTACTTTAACTAAGGTAGATTTTGACTGCAGTGGATTGCAGTGCTGCTGTTCACATTGTAAATAAGATGATTGAACAGTGGTCACAGGAAAGAGTGTCAAGGATTTTTGGACAAAACTTCTACAAAGGTTCTTCCCATTAATACAGCAAGATGAGGGAGGATATGATCACCAGACAAAGTTGCTTCTGCACTAGTACTCCTTAATCTAGGAGAAAAGGGTAAGAGCCAGCGATTGAAACTGAACAAACCCAGTGCAGAAATGTGATGGATGTTTTTATCAGTGTGCACCATCAGCTCCTGGGGTTGTTATTACCCTCTTCTTTTCAGCAGGGTTTTCTCTGCATCATTTCAACTCTTTACTAAACCATTATGTGATAATAGGTAAATATTTTGGTAGCTAATCTATTAATGCCATCTACTCTGACCAAAGAGAAGGGAAATGAGAACCTTCACTACTCAGTTTTGAAAGAGGCTAAATATGTTGTGAAGGGGGTGAAAATTCTAGGATTCATCTGGGAGAAACAAATGGGGAGATACCAATTAATACTGTTGTCTGCTGTTTGGCAATATGGTTTTTTTTTGTTTCATTAACCTGTAAATCTGCAAATCAAAATGAGAAATAACATCAGTGCAATTTGAAAGTAGCTCCAATGGAGTCAGCAGTGCTAAACTGGTTTGCATAAATGCTGAGGAAATGTGGCCCCTGGGGCAGGGGTGAGAAGAGCTCAGGGTTTTCACTGTCAGAGTGGGTGTTTTGTGTCTGCCTTTCACAGCAGAAATGCATCGTGATACAGCACCATAAGTTAAGGAACACTGAAAGGTATCTGAAAATGAAAGCAGCAAAGCTGCAGAGAGATTTGGGTGAATGTTTCATTTGATTCTCATCACATTCAACTAGTTAACACAAATGAGTATTTTTATAATCAGGGTTCAAAGATGACAAAAGATAAGCAAACTGCAGTCAAAATGGGATCATTTCACTGGTGACACACACGAAACCTTGAAATGCTGCTTGACTTTTATAGGAAGCTGTAAATCAGGCCTGGATTACTTGAAAAGTTCAAGAGCCCTAGAAAATGTTTCAGCTAAATGCAGCTGAGTTTTATGATTTGTGCTTTTATGCACGGAGCTCTGAAAATAAGCAGTTCCATGAAGTTATTTCAGAATCTCCCTAAAGAAGAACACTGTACCTGCCAAAAAGAAAAGATGTTTCATTTGTCATCTTTGTAGATGTAGCTATACTGTTCCTTATGAGATTAAAAAAAAAAATAAATAAAAATCACAGAAAGGATATTTGTCACAAATTTGTCAGAGGTTTTAATCCCAACTGTAGAGCTTTTAAGGGCATTGTGTACTTGGTCCTATACAGGAAAGCAAAAGAAGTAGAAATATCCTTGATATACTGATGTTGTTACCTATTTGCAATTCAAGAATATAATATTAACCATTCTGATGTCAAAAGGGGGTCAGGGAGCCTAGGAACTTAGCCTGTAACACAAATGTGCTGCAGTGGTTCCTGGCTGCTTTTTCTACTTTCTATAGCACAGGAAAAAAGGGAGTGTTATATCATTAATAAAAAAAGCCCGCCATAAGACAACGCAGGTTACATTTACAGAGAAAGAAATATTGTTACTGAACCACAAATAAAATCCCTACAGCAATGCCTTGTTAACCTTTAACACTTTTTAAGCAAACCAACCTGGTTTGGAGCAAGGGGCAGTTTCCTTTGCTGCTGTCCTATTTATAGAATTTGAAGGCTTGCAAAGCAACTGGCAAGCAGAGATGGGAATCTGAAATGTGCCCATTGCAACCTGGCAATGTTCTTTCTTAGGTTTTAGGAAATTTGAACAGGAATCAATTTTAAGTGCTGAAACATTTTGTGAATTGATACACAGCAGTGGTGTGCTGCCTGGTAAAGAATGCAGAGGAAGGGAGAAGAGGTTTCCATGCCAGCAAATGTGTCTATGACTGTACCAGAGAACGAAGTGTACAGACCCTGACTATAATTTATATTTGCCACGAGACCTAGAGATGTCAGAAGACATCATGCTAGTCAGGACAATTCAAATTGAAGGATTTTTACTATGCTGTTTTAACCAGAATGTCTCAAATAGCAATACTCACATGTTGAACACTTCAAAAAGAAGAAAAAATTGGTTTTATTCCACTGGCAGCTGTACATATAATTTGCAGGAAAATCACCAGCAATGTCTTTGTTAGCTTTCTGCATTATTTGCAAACAGCAATTCCTTTAAAAATTCTTCATCTTTTCTAGATCATCATTTATGCCAACAAGATTCCCCCTTGGCTTAAATACCTGGAGGGGAGGAGGCTCAGGGGGGAACCTTTTTGCTGTCCACAGCTCCTTGAAAGCCTGGTGGGGGTTGGTTTCTCCTCCCAAGACATATGACAGGAGGAAATTGCCTCAGGCTGTGTCAGGAGAAGTTTAGATTAGATAATTCAAAAGATTTCTTCACTGAAAGGGTCATTAAGCACTGGCACAGACTGCCCAGGGCAGTGCTGGAATCACTTCCCCGGAGGGGATCTGCAGAACAGAAGTGTGTGTGTGGCACTGGGTGACACGGTTCAGGGGTGGCTCTGGCAGTGCTGGGGGAGCAGCTGGACCCCATGGTCTTAGAGGGCTTTTCCAACCTGAACAATCCTGTGGTTCTCTGATATCCTCAGCTCTCTACAAGTATTTGGTCAAGAGCTCTGTAAGGACCCACTGGGCTGATGCATCAAGGCACAGAAGCCAGGGTGGAGATGAGTTCAGAGATGGGCTGGAGGGCAACAGAAAGCTGTGCAGCCTCTAGCACAGGGGCTTATGAAGCCAGGCTTTGGGTTAACAGGTTATAGCTGCAATTACTGCTGTGGTAGGGAATGACAGGGCCTATACAGAGAGCTAATCAAATAATCAGCACGGGCATTTCACAGCAATAACTGATTCCATTTACAGTTGTGTTTCAGGAAACTGAACTGAAAGGTTGAAATTATGGTGACACTCATTATTGACTTTGGCATTAACTCGTTGGGATGCAAAAAATCACTCTGTAGGAAGTAAATTAAAACCATGAAAGAAATTAATTTAATTTGTACTACCTGACCAGTAGACTTTATATTCCATCAAGATGTGGTACAGTGTGTACTTAGAGATCATTTTTCTCATGGTCATTTGAAGAAAGGGGAGCAGCAAGCAGAGTCTGAAGAGTGGACATGCCAGAATTAATTTGAACCATGGTGCTTTGGCTTTAAACAGTTATAGCAACAATTCCAGCTTATAGGAACTTCTGCTGAGCCATGAAAATTCCAGGTATGGAAAGAAGGAGTTTGAATGACAGCAGGTGTGATTGTGTTATGAAAGTGTTCATGGCTGAGCAGTGCAAAGTGCCAAGATCCTGTGCCTGGGGGCTGCAGGGCCCTCCCGTCACCAAGGGCCTCCCCAGGGGTGGTTCAGCAGAGCAGACCTTTAGACAGAAGTTTCAGAGGTCACTTCCACCCCTTTTTTTCTGGGATTTTATAAGAAACTTGCCTTTTTAAAATGAAAACTAGTTACTTTATTCTGGGAGACAGATATCCATATGCTGGGGTAGGGATGAAATGTGATGCCAGATTTGCTGTTTCTCTTGGCTCATATTCTGCCTGTGTATCTGCTAAGGCAGACAGTGAGGCTTCTTATGAAAATCCAATACAATCAGATTTGTGACAATTTCCTTTTTTTCCTCCTCACTCCTTGCATGTCTCTCTGTTTCATTTCAATACTCTGGCAGTTCTCCAGACTAGAAGTTTGATGAAAGAGCAGGGATGTGTTATGAGCATTGGCAAGATTTCTCATCTTTGCTTCCTTGTTCTCTGCTTGCTTACCTTCACATGAGCAGTGTCAAGCCCTGACTCTGATTGGGGTATCCTGTCAGAAAAAGCAGATGCTATTCAAAGCTTCAAACCATGAGTATCTAATGAACAAAAACAGTAATAAGTGTGTCTTCAGAAACCTCTGAGCCTGTCACAGGAGGAAAGCCCTGGATATCACCATCAGTTTCCAGTACTGAAGTAAATGGAATTATTGGACATGTCCCTGGTTCCCCATTATAGGTTATGTCCTTTTATTTCTCAGGAATTAAAACATCCCTTGGAATCTGAAATCTTCTCTGAAAGCTGACTGCTTAGTGCTGTCAAACCTAGTAAAAGCCAAGACAGGTTTGTAAGCTCTTTTTGCCCTGGGATTTATCTAAGGTAGACATGAGTAAGCCAAGTGCACTTGCTCTTAGGGCAAGTGTATCAAATTCTTTCAGGTCTTGGCCTCTTATCCTCTGTTTCTGACATCTTACCCTTGACAGTTTTCTCTGCCAGATATGAGTTTGAGAAATAACTCAGGTGTGCAGAGAAGCAGAAATGTGCTGCTCCCTGCTTCCATGGAGTAAGAGGCAGTTCCAGGTGGTGAAATGCAGGAATGCCCAGCTTTCTCTTCCCAAAAGAGAACACAAATGAGAGCAGGACTCACAGGCCACACTACCCCTCTGCAAATCAGTTGGAGAGTGAGTCCCTCCAGACTAATCCTTCACCCCTGCAGACTCATATCTCTTACAGAGTCTATAGAATTTAAACCTGAGCTGTGTGGAATAACTACCCATGACGGTCAACATTGAAACACTTCATATTGGGGAACATTTTTAGTTGCAGCTCACAGTTCTGTGTCCAGGTACAGGCAAACGGGTCAGCTGGGCTTGTGGCTCTACAGGTGGGCAGATCCAGGCAGTGGTGAGGGGCTGAGAGAAGACCTGGGGGGTGATTACTGCATTTTGAAAAGCTGTAATTTTCTTCCTGAAGCTCAGAAATGGATATTCCCTTGCTGTAGTAGTGATGGATGTCATAGCTGTGCCAAGGAGACAGCCCTGGGTAATCAGAGTATGGGGAAAGTCTGTGTTAAGGAACTTCCCCTCAGGTCAGCTATTGATTGCTGGGCAGGGAGGCCTCCAGCACTCTGCCAGGCTGACACAGGCAGACCAAGCCTTTTCTTCTTAGCCCAATTCAAATAAAGCTTCAACATTATTTCAGCCCCTCTTTAGGTATCAGAGACACGGTCCAGCTGAAAACAAAAAGTGCCCATGCCTGAGCAGCGAGCTCCCTCACATAAACTCCAACAGGGATGGCTGATTGTCTCAGTATTTGGGTGTTTTTCAGTCTCTCATTGGGGCTTTCTGATCCCCAATAAGTTGTTCCTGCTGCAGCCATTCCATAGCAGAGGCATTAAAAAGTCTCTTCTCTTCTTGGCTGTCCATTTGCACAAAGCTTGCAGAGACTTTTTCTCTCTGGGACAGCAACATCTTTGTCACACATTCCATTTGAGGAAGAAGAAAGCAAAGCATAAAGGCTAAAAGGCATAAAAAAGTGAATTATGGGCAGGATTTCATTTAGTGATAAGACAGCTATTTGGATATTGTTTTGTGGGCTTATTAAAAAAAAAGTTCATGGTTAATTAATGCCAGTGACAACAAAAAATTGGTCCAAGCATCACAATGACAGAAATTACAGATGAGCTTTCTAAGAATATAGAGCTTCAATTTTATTAATAGAAGACAAGATTGACTTTTTGATAAATGACAGAGAAATTAGGATAGATTTAAAGACTAGTTGTACTCTCTAGGTACAATTCCTGTTAAAAGAGAACAAAAAGAAAGCAAATTACTCTATTTTTCATGTTTCTCTTCATCTTCTTGTCTCTTAAGTACCCTGTTCCTCCAAACCTGGGCAGCTTTAACCTTTCCACTTCACAATCTCAGCAAGCTTTGTCCTCAAAAGTTCCCAAGTGAAATGTCACATGATGTATCTGAGATTTTGGTATTCAAAGCTTGCATGAGCTTTGGGAACCTTGGAGAAGAAGGAAAATCTCATCAAGAAGTAAACAACACATGCAAAAATAGAAAGGTTTCTGGTTTAAAATGTCTATTTTCAATATTATTATTGTTATTATTATTACATTGTATTATTATTATTATTACCAGTATGGTGATCTCTGTCTGGAAGCTTATGTGTAGCTTTCTGGCACCCAAGAAAAGGCAGGCTGGTTGACTATTATACCTTTCAAAGTTTAGTGTCATCTGTGCAAGTTTCTATATGTTTTCACTTTGGCAGTGTTGATCATCTTTCCCATATCTCCAGTATCAGTATCAGGTTATAAGGTTAATATTTAGCTCTGGTGCTCTGTTAAACCTAAAATTCACCTTAATGAGACCTCCACAGTGTGGCTTATAAAGAACCTACTTGCCCTTTTTTAGCATGGCTGACACACAGTAGAGCCACCTGCACTAAAAGTACAGGAAAGGCAATAATTACAACTGAGCAAAAGCAAATATCCTTAACAATCCTGTAAATCTGAGAAGTCTCATGAGGATAACAGAAGGTAATGAAATGGAAGGGTAGCTCAAAGCTGGAATGAAATTTGGAAGATTCTGAACATGTGTATAGGCAGGCCCAGAGCTGGATAAATAGATTTGCTGTCTGCCTTTCTAGAAACCCAAGGGAAGGTGCAGCTATACCTTTCCTTACTGTCAACTCCAGAGCTTCTGCAAAGATGGCAATATTTCTATGTGACACAAGATAAAATATTGCAGAAATAAAGTGGAACTGTGTATTTCCAGGCTGAAGCACAGGTGAGAGCCTGAGGACCATATAAGCACACAAAGGCAGTATCCTCCACCTTTCTGGATGCCAGTCCTGCATCTCAAGGCATTATTGCTCCTTCAGAAAAACAGGGATTTTCCTTATCACACAGCTCCCCATCTCCCAAGCATCTCTGTCCCAGAAAGCTCTGGAGAGCACTGGCAGGAGATAAACCTGTCTGAGGGAGCTGCCCCAAGGGGAAATCCAGAGTTCATCTGTTCCACAGAAATTGCTGTCCCCAAACTGCTGCAGTTTGACCCAAAAACCTTCTGGCCCTGGGCTCCCTGCTCTTGGCATGGTGCTGCTTGAACTGTGCATCCTCAGAGAGGCCTCAGATCAATTCTGGCTTCTAGGGAGTCTGAATATAAATTATCTGTTCTGGATCTGAAACCACAAAGGTTTTATTTCCTGAATAACAGGCACCTTATGCACCATGGCAGAGGGCATTTCATTACTGTGCAAGCTAGAAAAGGGAGCGAAAAAATACTATAGTCCAACTTCTCCTGAAAACAGGACAAGGGGTAGAAAAAGCCAAGCAGAACACGTTGTGTTTCCTTTATGATCTTTAGTAACAACTGTGGGAACACCAATTTCATATTCACTGGCAAGAGGGAGCAATTAGCTAAAGCATCTCACATTATTTTGTCACTGCTCCTTCCAGGCCTGGGACAGGAGTGACATTTTTATCCAAAAATTGAAAGATTCACTTGCTAGCAGTATTAGTGTGTGCCAAAAACTATGAAATACAGAAAAATTGATTCAGGGATATTCTGCCAGGAACCCACTTATCCAGGGTTGAAAATCAGTTTAAACTTTAGTCTCAGGCATAATTGTGGAAACCAAAATCATTATCAATGCTTTATATACACTCACAGGATTTTGCTTAACTGCAGTATGGTCATGGGCATTCAAAGAGGGTTTTTTGTTGTTAAACAATAATTTTTTTGTATGGCTTGAAAGGCATTTTTTGTATGAAATTCAGGTCAGACAACAGGGTGACAGAGCGGCCCAGGGACATGCCCAGTTGTGCTGCCCAGTCACTCCTCCCATCATACCTGGATCCTTTATAAAAGGAAAGAGAGAGTATTTTAGTAGACATACTGTTTGCAATAAGGAATTAATTTTCCAAACATGTATCCAGCATTTAAAAGAGTCATTTTTATTGCACCCAGGGAAGAGGCTCCAGACAGATATGCACTGCCCACTGCAATTAGGATCACTGGTGGCCATGAAATGCAAAATTTTAATTTGTAAAGATGTATAGGGTGTCAGTCAGACACTTCCTGGGTCACTGACCTGCTGCTTTGTGTTTATAAGCATTGAAGAAAACCATTGTGTATGCTATGAAGCCTCAGTGAACCCCAAGGAATAATTTAATGCATTATTAAATTCCTCAAATTCAGAGGGAGAATATTAACAGTGTTTGGTGCTGAAGTTGAATATTTAATGAATAGAAGAAAGCAGAACAGTTTTGATAATAATGGAATTTCTTATCTCTTCGTTTCACATACTTCTGACTAATTTAAATAATTAGGTAAAGGTCACTGTCTCTGCCCTTTGTTCCAGGTGGGAGCAGCATCTTGTTTCAGCTGATTCTGTGTAACACAGTTGTTCTGACTGTAATGTGACCAGCACATCTGGGTTATTTTCTCTTTGAGGAATCTCTTCCTGCTCTCACTGGCACTCAAAGAAGGGTAAGAAGTTCTTGCCTAGAGGAGAATAGAAAAGGTGCCTGGCTTAGGAGCAGTTACTTCTCACCTTTACCCTGAGGAAATGACTGCACTCCAGGCTAGAAAAGCTCACTGAGTGAGGTGGACATTTGGAAAGCATCAGAGACAGCGTGGCAGCATCCTGCTCTGAAATCTGCCCAGCTCCAGGATCAGGGCTGGGCTGTCAGCAGCCCCTGGAGCAGGGGCTGTGCAGGGGAGGGTGAGAGCCCTGGGGAGGATCACAGCAGTGCTGACCAGGGCACCATCCTCTGCTGCTCAGAGAGCTCTCAGAGGAGCAAAGGGCAGGCACTGGCTGCTTTCCATCTCCAGGGAATGCTCTGCTCTGCTCTGCTCTGGAAGGTCACTCATTAATAAGATCACTGCCACCGTGACACTGTTAATAGCCTTGGCTCTCCCAGGACTTGTCAGGTCTTCTCCTGCTCATTACTTGATTCAGTGCAAGAGAGTAATTTCTGGTACTTGCAGAGCACCTTGAAACCTCCCCAGGTGCCCCCTAAGTGCACAGCCAGGGGACAGTCACCTCACTGTGAGTTGTACAGCCAGAGGCAGGGAGCAGATTGACCCAAGGAAAGGACAAGGAAGCACAAAGTACCAACAGCAGCACGGCTGTGCTTTCCATTTACCTCTGGTACAGCAAAGGGTCAGATCTGAGGAATAATTTTTTGGGTGGCAGAAGCTCAGGAGATGGCAGAACCGGGTGTTTGAGTGATGAAGGAAATGTCACCTAGCAGGGGAGCACAGCATTTTCCAGCACTTGTTTTGTCTAGTAAGGAACAGAAGTAAGCAGTGACAGATTCCCTGCAGGCCCATCCTCCAGGTGCTAAAAGATGATCAAATATACATCTCTGCCTGACCTCCTGCTGTCACTATTCTGTGTTTGTTATGAAGGCCTCTCAGAACTGAGGAAATTGTTGCCCTGCTCAAAACACCAAAGCACAGACAGAAGGATCTGTGGGCAGCCCCCCATAACACCTGCCATATTTGAGGAGTTGTGAATCTCTACCTTGCATCCCTCTGACACAAGGTGCATCCCAGGCCACTGGCTGTGGGTTAGGCATGTGTAAATCAAGAGGTATTACTGCCAGTTGAACTGGAATTTCAATTTTTAATATCACTCTTCTTTTTGCAATACTTTTTCTTTGCACACTGAAAAACACATCGGGAGGGATTTCTGCTGCTGTTCTGTTTTGTCTGGCAGGGTGCTGGTGCCATCTACTGCTCTGCCCACCACTACTGTGTCTGAATTCTGAGACATTTGCCTGGAGAAACCTCTCCCCTTCTAAACCTCATGGGACAGAAATCCACTATCCTGCCAAGGAGTATGTCCTTAGTAGCTGAGAAAAATTTAGCAAAATTTAACTCCTTCCAATTTCTCCAACAATCAATTTTTAAGTTTATTAGGAAAAAAAAAAGAATATCCCCGGGAAATTAAAAACGCTTGTCTCACTGACTGGTATGTAGGGGTATGGACATTACTACCTGGCTGGGATCCTACAGTCACTACTGTACTCCCACAACCATCACATCACAGAATCACAGAATTGCTTAGTTTGGAAAAGTCTTCTAAGGTCATTAAGTCCAACCATTACCCCAGCACCTCCAAGGCCATCACTACAGCATGTCCCCAAGCACCACATCCACACACCTTTTAAAACTCTCCAGGGACAGTGACTCAACCACTCACCTGAGCAGCCTTTTACAATGCTTCACAACCCTTTCAGTGAAGAATTTTTTCCCAATATCCAACCTGAATCTCCCCTGACACAACCTGAGGCTGTTTCCTCTCATCCTGCCACTTGTTATCTGTGAGAAGAGCTCGACCCCTACCTGGCTACGACCTCCTGTCAGGGAGTTTTAGAGGGTGAGAAAGTGCCCCCTGAGCCTCCTCTTCTCCAGGCTAAACACCCTCAGCTCCCTCGGTCACTGCTCATCAGACCTGTGCTCCAGACCCTTCTGCATCTCTGCTGCCCTTCTCTGGACATGCCCCAGCCCCTCAGCATCACAGTGTGTCTGCCTCAGCAGCTTTGCAGGGTCAGTCTGAGTGCAAACAGGACTTTGAGAGTCTGGGCTTGGTCCTGTCAAGCTGTGTCTTGGTCATGCTCATTGCCACAGGCCACAGAGAAACCTGTTGGGTGTAGTCAAGCTAAAAGCAGCTGGTTCCTAAGAGAAGTCCTGGAGCTGTATTGCCACCCTGCCCTCCCTGTTCCAGAGTGTTAAAGCCACCTCTGGGAACTCTATTGAAGGGAATGATCCTTTATTGTCTGATTAAGGGAATTCTGTGCTGCTGTGGAAAGATGCCAGTGTCTTACCACAGTTTTTGGATGTTCCATTAGCTCTGTAATTTTTGCAGGTGTATTTTTATCTCATTGCTGTATATTTTTAGCCACGCTTCCATTTGCAAGTGACACCCAGTACGATAGCTGTCACTGCAAGAACACTCCTGTCTGGCTTTCAGCTAATCATGCACTGTCCCCTCTAACATCAGCATTTAATGTCTCACTATCATACCTGGGGCTAAAAATAACTCCCCCTCCTACCTGCCGTGGGAAAGCTGCTTAGTGCAGAAGCAGCAGCACGTTTAACTTTGGCAGTCAGGAGATATGATGTTACATGTCAGGTCTGGCACCAGCACTTCATCCTGCAAGCTGCTCCCCAGTGATGTTCAGGAGATTGCTACACTGGCCACCATACAGCCTGTTGACTTTGATGGATGCTTTAGTCTTGTAGCTCTTTACAGGAGTCCAAAACAAAACATGAAAACAAAAGATTTATATATATATAGCTATATCTTTAAAAAGTATTTCATTACCTAGCATCTATTGATGGGGTCTGTGTTTACATGGCAGAAAGCAGTGTTTGTGTAAACTTTGTATTAAAAACAGTAGGGAAAAAAAAAGTGCAGTATCACATGAAAGTATTAGTGACAGTAGAAGAAATGCTTTTTATCATTAGGCCTAAGTTAACGTATTTTTCTTCTGTCTAGTCCGTGCCAGGGGTACCTTGGATGCATTTGCAGCTGGATAGATTTCCAGGAGATAACACAGGAACTGTTTTACACAATACTGGAAAATTCAGAAGCATATGTAATTGTAAAACTTCTTTACCACTGAACTTTTCTTCCCTTTGCTTTCATAAAGTGAGACAAAGGCTGGGCCTCATTGGAGCTGAAAGCTCACCCTGGGACTGTGTGATTTCTCCTCCCTTGCTGAAGAGAGATTGTATTCATTCTTCTAAAGCCAAGTCAGATGCAATAGATCTCCATAATCTGTAATTTGGTCTGACTGCACCACTTGCTTTTGTAGTGAGTGTGCAAACACATCATCACTTTTTGCTAGAGATGGGCTTTATTTGCTGTTGACAATGAACAACTGTTCTGTGAGAACAGTCATTTGTGCTTTCCCACAAAACTTCAGGAAATGAGAATCTGAGCAGATTACCAGCACAGATCACTGCCTCTGTCAGCACGGGAACCTTCAGCTGTTTGCTTGCCAGGCTCCTCAGGAGCCAGAGCAGTCATCTCCAGGCATGGTGCCCCTGCACAGGCAGCCTTGGAGAAGAAAAAAAGGCAATTAACTCTCTGAAGCAGGGAATTGAAGGAGCTGTGCAGAATGGAAAAAGGCAAGTCAGAATGTAACCAAACACAGCAGAGCAGTGCAAAGCAGCAAGTGCTTCTTACACCTCCTCAGGCACCCCCAGCACACAGGCAGTGACTCCTCTGCCACAGCCAAAAGCATTTCTGTGTCTCTATCCAGCCTCCTTGAGCTACAGCATCACGGCCTTGAAAATAAATGAGCCTTTATTCAGATTCTTTGCAGATTAAATATTCTGCTGTGTTCCATAATGTTTCCTTGTCTTCCAGACCATCTGAGCATCCATCACCATCTGCATTTTTACAGAAAGATCAGTCATCATTTGTGCCGCAGTAGTTCTGTTTGTTTTTCTTATTTCTCTTCACACAAAGCAAAAGTCCTGAGTTTCCATTTCATCTTCATCTCCAGAACTTGAATGAAAATCAACCAAGTCCATTAATTCTTTTATCTCAAGCAATCTTACCTCTTCAGATGTTTCCTTGCTTTTTCTTCCTCTCCTTTTTAGCCTCTGCCCTTCCTCAGACTGATTTCTGCACAGTTGTCTGTAGTCATGGGTAAACACTCTTCCTATTGCTCCAGGGGTTTTGTATTTGAAACTAGGTGTGTGGATTTGTGATTATTTCTCCCCAGAATTCAGTTTTGTCTATCTAAATGTATTTTATTTTTCATAACTGTGCATTATCTGTTTATTTCTGGTTATAATTTGTTGGTAGCAGCTTTTCTGTCCCTGGCCATAAATTATTTTGCTGGTGTTTCAGTGGTGCAGAGTACACATGTAGGATCAATACAGCTGCTGGGCAGTTGCTGAAAAGGCTGTCTATTCCTGTTGTGATTAATTAAGCTTCGAAAACTTCTAGAACTAAGATCTGATTTACAAACTTGAGAATTTATAGCTGTTTTAACATAACCTGAAGGGGAACCTCAAAGGAATTTTGCAGAGCTGCTTAGAAAGACCTAAGGAATCTCTCTTGAGACGTCTCACTGTAAAGAAGAATTGGGATAGCACAGGCTCAGGTGGCAAAGAGCCAGACCAGGTAATTTAAACTGCAGTTCAAGTGATGTATATTAAAGTAGTGCTTCAGGGCTCCTGAGATATTTTCTAGGTGGTGATGGTGGAGTAGGAGCTTCTCTAAGGAAATGGAGCCAGTCATGGCTCACAGGGGTCTTGTGTTCCTGATGATACACTGGGGGCAAAGGGGAATTTTCAGACTTTCAGCTATGCCTGGACAATTTCTGGTTTATGGTATTGCACCTGGACCCAAGTTCTGAGTGTTTCAGCACCTAAACTGGCTTCTGGTGAGTTCATTCTGTAATTTATTTCCAGCTGGAATTTTTTCTTTGTCTCTGTATAGGCTAAAAGAAAGTATAAGCATGCTGGACCATGGCCCAGAGACCAAGTAGTCTGCCTGACATGTCAGTATCTAATATTGACAATAACAATTAGAAAAACTATTTTAGAATGTGTTTGTTTTCCACTGGTGCTTGGTGTTGCACACAGCATGTGTGTAAGCATACAAAGAAGAGTAAAGTAAAGGCAAAACACGTTTTACAGCCAGCAGTTTGTAAATAGCTGATTTACTGAAGGAATTCAGCAAGAACCCCGAAGAGGGCACTGTTGGCTTCCTTAAGTTGCAAAGAGCTCTTTCTATTCAATTCTGTTCATTCCAAGCCTGCCCCTATAAGAAGATTCCCATTACATTTGGCCAGGTAACTAAAGATAGTGCTGAAAGCCTTTGCCCAATGGCATTTACAAGTTGCTGTAACAATTAATAAAAGCATTCCTGGTTAAGTCAGCTCTAGTCAGTGATAAACATACCTGCTTGCTAAACTCTGAGCCATTCCGTTTCCAAATTCTGCTGAACAAGTAGGAACCCAGCTAATGCTCTGCCTGTTTGAAATCACTAAAGCAGGGGGTCCCCGGCCATCTAAGCACTTGGTCCCAGTTTCATGAACTTTTTCACAGTAAGTTTTGTGCTACAAAACTCAGAGTGTTGATGGTCACAAGCTACTGATGTCCCAGGACCTCCCTCCTTTACCTCAGGGTGCTGCCCACAGCTGCCCCCAACACAGGTGAGTTGAGGGCTGCATGGCAGTTTCCACACTTGATATTCCTAAATAAATTCTTCCTTGTGTCTAAAGGAATCAACAGCCGGATACCAAATGCAAAACTGAACTTTTCTTCTCACAGGAAGTTTGTAAGCAAAGATTAATTTTGCTCTCAGATTAATCATTGAAATACAGGATGAACACACAAGAAAACTCTAAGAATATGAATTGAATTCAAAGGATTGGTTGGATACGTGTCCCAAGAGATGCCTGTGTGTGGGAGGGAAGGTCAGGAGAAGCCTTTGCAAAAGATCCAGATCAAAGAGCTCTCCCTTGCTGACAAATCTGGTTGCATAAAGGACAGCCCCTCTCTCCGAAGTTCAGGCTTCTGAAGTTATCTTTAGATCTGTGAAATCAAAGGCAGTTTATTGATCCTATGCCTTTAGATCACAGTGATTTCCAGGTCATCACATTTTGAGCAGGTAGAAGTGAATGGGAGAATTTCCTTAGGTTTGCAGCAGGAAGAGTTTTTGTGCATCTGTCTTGGTAGGGCAGTCAGTGCCACAGCTGATGCCTTTTTGAGACTACCTAAAAACAGAAGCTAGACAAAATTAAGGGAATATAAAGCATTTATATTTATTGAAGGGCCTTCAGATACATTTAGGGCAGACCAAGCCCCATAGGGACTACACCCACAAATGGACAACAGGTCACAGGGGTTTATTCTTCTATAAATTTGCTCTATTTGCATATTGGGAGTTAATCTTCCAATTACAGCTTCAGGTAATGAAGTCATTTACCCCATTTGCTCCCCCCCAACTCACTTTTGTTTACATTTTTTGGGTACTGAGACAGTGAGATATCCTTGATTCCCAGGCCTAGAGAGGAATTGTTGTGTCTGACCAAAACTGGAGAACGGTAGCAGACACTGTATGTGGACTTTAGAGTTATTCACTAAAGAATTACAGGATTACAAATATATGGAAAATATATAAGCTAAAATCATAAGACAGAGGCCTGCTGAAATGTTCCTGTAATGAGCTGGCCAAGCCTCAGACCTTTCTTATGCAAATGTGACCTTAGAAATGTGATTTACTAGAGGCTGTATCTTTATCCTCAGACAGAAACCCCAGCTCCTGTTGGAGATTATAAAGAGTGTTTAGCCACGCCAGATTTCACCTGCTCCAAAAGCACTGACTTTCCTTCTACTGGTGTTTCCTTTGCCCTGCCTTCCCTAGTGTGACTGACACAAAGACTCTCAACACTTCAGGCACCCCAAATCACCCCCAACCCCCCCAAATTTGTGTTAAACCCCCCAACATCCCCCATGTTCAGGCCAGGGTATCTCTGAAGATGTCACAGCATGTCACCTCCCCATGCAGCACCTGGAGCTCCCCACACACAGCCAAAGGCTCCTTCCCAGGGCCATCCACATATACCAGAGCTTCTTCTACATGGCTGCATCTTCTCATGCAGGTTAAATGCTCTGCTTTTTTTCTGTTTGTTCTTTTTCTGCCTACATAAGAGGAAGGAATAGGAATGGTAAAAACAATTCAGTGCTCACCAGTCTCATCAGTCCCTCTCTCACCCACTGAATCTGAGTGGTAAAGGGCATTCATGTGTGACATGATCCATGATTTTTGCCTGTATATACACTTTCAGCTTTGTAGGGCACCTTGTCCACGAGAAACTTCATGTAAATATTTGTCCTTCCACTATACCTTTGCTCCTGAGAGATAGATTGCTTTTGCTCACCTTCCTTTCAGAGGTGAGTAATTTCTGCTCCAACATTTTAAAAAAATGCAAAAGAAACTGCATCCTTCCCTGGGACATGAATAATATGTTTTCAGCTTAATTTAGACAGGAAAGCAGTGAAGTGTGTGAAGAAATCACTTGTTAGAGAAAAGTGGAGGATATAAGGAGTTTTGAAAGCTAGAGAGCAGCAGTGTTCCAGCCAGAGAAAACCAGCAGGAAAAAGGAACATTACAGAGGGCAGTGTTAAATGGAAACCTGGCGGGGTCGCAGAATCAAGTGAGCATCTGAGATTAACAACAGGCTAAGAATTAATGAGCCAGCAGAGCTGTTCTCAGTGAGCAGCAGCAATGCCTCGTGCTTCAGGCATTGCCACTTGTGCTCTCCTGCTCACCACACCTCATCTCCCATCGATGCAGAATCAATTTGCAAATCTATATTAAATCCAGGGAGAGAGCACTTCATGGGCAATGTGTTAGGTCACTCCATCACTGGAGATATAAAAAGCCAAATTTCACAGTCCTGAAGTCTGATGGATCCCAGATGGGATCTTGGGATCCAGTCAACCCAAGCAAAAATCTAGAGAAATAGCTGGTATCTGTCAAGATGAATATTTGACATATTTGCATCCTCCTGTCCTGTGGTTCTTTGGTCATTCTTACTGTTTGCAGAAGACAAAGAAAGGCTTGAAGCCATTTCAGCCTGCTGTGATATTCTATAGGGATCAGTTTGAGAAACTACAGATTTGCTGGACTGAAAAACAGAATTACAACTGTACTTATCACGTACTCGCCTACAATGAGCCTAAACACTTAAATGGAGTCAGCTTTAAAAAGAAAAAAAATCAAAAACAACTGTGGGCTTGCTTACATGGGTATAGCTGATATCCAGGTTGCTATGATGCCTTGGTTACTGGTAAAATGTGTGCAGACTTATTACAGTGTCATGTGTGAGCTTCAGTGAGAAATTTTATCCATGCTGATTTAACACAGTTCATCCCTTGCATTTCTCCCTCCCCAGTGCTTCTTTGTGTGCTACAATCCCTTTGTATTAGAATTCTTCAAAAAAAATTTCCAGGCTTTTAATATTATTTTTCTCTATCTTCTTCCTGCTCTTAAAAAACCTGACAATTCTGGCTTGTAAAGAATGTAATTCAAAGTTGATGCAACAGGGTTTCAACCCAGGCACCACAGGGTGGATCCAAATGAGATGCAGAGGTAGAAGGTATATCTGAAACAGAGAGAGACAAACACATTTATTCCAGGAGCTCTCTCAGCAGGCAGAGTTTGTGACAGTTCTCTGTATCTATAATCAAGGGCTCACTCATGTTGCTTTCTAAATCTGCCATACATTCCTAGTGACTTGAGTAGGAGAAATATCAAGAGCTTCTTGCATAATTGTGATATTTAAACAAACAAACAAACAAACAAAAAATAGATGAGAAATCTGTTGTAGACTGTAGTCAACAACACACCAGAAAATAGCTCATAGTTCTAAAAATAGCATCCCTGATTCAATTTCTGAAAATTCATGGTTTAAGAATGAGTTGAGTTTTCTGTAGATCTGCACCTTCCTCTGCTTCTAAAACGCAGGAAGAAGGAACACACTTCAAACCAGGCCTGTGCTCCACACCAGATGCTCTCCAGCCCTTTCCCTCCTGTCTCTCTTCCCAGCTCACATCAGAGATGTTCTTTAACTCACACTCTGAAGTCATGGAAACTTTTAACCAAGTGAAGGCAGGCAATTCCAGACCACTGCCAACAACAGAATAATTTACTAAGAATTATCAAAGTTATCACCAAAGCCTCCTTGATCAAAGCCTCTATTGAGAAGTGCCCTTTGGTGGGAACGAAAATACAGATCAGAACTAGGTTTCAAAGCAGTTATTTGCATATTATTTGTTCTGCTGTTACACAATAGCTCTTGTAGTATCTCCCTCTGGGACTGGGAGATGAGTGGATTCCTCTGTTCATGGGCTACATCTAAACCCAGAAGAACCATGGTGATAATCTGCTCTGATCTGTGGCACAACTCAGCACAGGAGCCTTCCCCCGTTTCTGTTTTAGCTCTCTCCTCCTGTCTGAGATGCATTAATTTAATTTCCATGTGTGGGTTCAGCTGGTTTGGTGGTGCCATAATTCCAGGCTGCTTACTGGGGGAAGCAAAACAGGAGTGCAATCTCAATGGAAGATGAAACAATAGACTTCAAGGAGCTAAGATGTCATTTCCAACCTCAGAAAACCTCCCAAATTAATCGCCCTTCACATTTGCTCTTGTTAAAGGTTAGAATAATCCATTCCCTTCCATTGCTGTAACCTAGCACACTGTTATCACTCCTAAAACCTTATTAAATTTCAAAATATGATTAAGTGGATTCTTGAGGGAAGTTGGTGTGGGGGGAACTGGGGTGGTTTTTTTTTTTTTTTTTTTCTCCTGAAAGGTTAAAATATTCATTTGAGTCTCAAGCACACAGCTTATAGGAATTCTTCTATTTTATGGTGGTATATGATACCCAGAGGCATTGCATATAAAGAAAACCTATTGATCTCTAGGTTTTAATAAACACTAAACTACTGCACTTGTGAAAAGAGTGTTTTTTAATCAGGAATGATTCCACTATGATGAGAGAAGTATCACAGTGTTTCTACCTGCCTTTTTTCCAAAATGCTGCCATCACACAGTGACTTGTTGAGTCAGCTGCAGGGAGCTGTGAAGGGGACAGCAGTTCTTTCTCATCAGGATGGCAATCACATGAAATGGGATTTTACTCTGGATCCAAAGAAAAGCAGAAAAGGTCATTATTTCTGAAGGAATACTCATGCATTTGTATATTTTGCTCCAGAAAAAAAAACAAACCAAAAAAGGAAATGTACTTCATGACTTTGTTTTGAACGTGTGGATTTTACTTCCAAAGGAAATCCAGGGTAAATGGCTCAGCTGTGGTGAGAGTGATGAGGGCAGTGGGTGGGACAAGGTGCTGGCATCTGGCACTGGGTGCTGTGGGAACAATCAGGGAATGCTCACCTTGCTATACACCTGGTTCCTAAGTACCTACAGGCTTTTTGCCCTTTTTTTCTGTATTAAAGCAGTGTTTAGATCATGTGGGTACTCTGAGAATGTGATATCTGTAGAATCCTAGGCTAAAGCCTTTGCTTGATGTTGATTTTATTGGGTGGCTTTTTGAACTGCTTTTAAAATCAGAGTGAGGGCTATTGAGCTGGGGGGAAAGGAGAAGTTGCTCAACCAGCACCTCTAACACATTCACAAGATGCAAGACAGCCCCAGAAAGAGATCATTTTGTGTCAGGGGACACCAGATGAAAGGACAAGATCAGGAACATTGCTTAGGATATCCAATGCCCTCCTTAATAGCCAGCTGGCCTCCTTCCAGGGAAACTCAGACAGCTGCTTCATCTCAAGGCCAATTTAATGCTCAGAACAAACTTGGATTTGAAGTATTCTCAGAACAAGGGTAATGTGAGAGGACTGAGTGCATCACCAGCACCATTTCCAGCCTCTGAGAACCACCTGCATGCTGCTCACAGCACAGGTGCACTTGAAGGCACATGGGACAGGCTGTGTGGCCCCTCTAAGATTCCCTCAGTGACAAGAGGTTTGTGCAGGAAAACAACACTCTCTGGTATAAGGGAAGCAAAAGGGAGAAGAGAAAGCAGTTCATGTCATCTCTGCTGTTTGAGGGCTGCCCTGGTACTTTAGTTAAATCTCTGGTTTGGAAAACATGACTTCAAAGTGACATAGAAGGCAAATTGCAAAAATTAAATATTAAGTATGTAACTTCTGTTTCCAGTACCTTATATCTGTTCTTGCTGATAGCATGTCTGTTTGCTGCCTGTCCACCAAGCCACATATTTCATTCCTTAAAATCTTCAGAGTTTGGGGCTATTCTGTTATTTTCTAAGTTATTTATTTTGGTGTAGATTATGCACCTTCAGAGGGTGTATTTCATCACTGCCTCAGAACTCGTTTGACACTTTTCTTCTGGCATATCTGTCTCCTGAATAAGACATCTGTGACATAGGCTGCTATAAATCATGGATGGAAAAAACAGCACCAGGGACAACTTTTCTAAGGGCAGTAGCATTGAAGCCCTCTATGTGCAGTTTTTCGATAAAGATGTATTTTTAAATGAATGTGAAATTGTATTACTCCAAAAATGCAATGAGATCACCTGATGGGAACTCAGTCAACACTTATTCCATATCATTAGCCCCTAAGCATTTTATAAGTGCATAATGTTTTAGGACATCCCTGTGGTCATGAGCCAAAAGCTGTGCTGAATTAGGAATCAAAAAAGCTCCAACTGGTATATCATTATTAATCTCTAATTCCCCATCTGCAAGGTGTAACAGATAAAAAACCCTGTGTCCTGAAATTGTATTTGACAAGCGGAAGGAAAATGCATGTCAGCAGTGGTAATGAGAAAGAGAGGCTGAAGAGGGAAAGGATCTTGCACATGAAGCATGTGAAAAATATTTTAACAGAAAAAATGTGCATGAAAACTCCTACTACACCAGTATTACCAGTATTGGAGGCAGAAGCCTCTACATTTCAGAGACTTCATGAAGTGATTTGGTTGTCAAAAAAGAAGTGACATTTAATATCCACTTTGCATAAGTGCTAACAACTATACAAGATTCAAAAAATGGGAGGTATGGTTTATTTATTTCATCTGGCACACTATGTTATAGTACAGTAATTTGCACAGTAAACTGTACTCCAAGAATGTCAAATTTATCATCTTGTCACCAGAATGTTACTGTCCACCAATCTGAGACCCAAAAGGCATAATCAGAGCTGTATCCAAGGAGAAAAGATTCAAAATTTTTTAGTCGATACCTGTCAAGTAAATAGGGTTTGAGAAGTGGGACTCCGTCATTTAATCCACTCTTCAAAGTATACATACAGCTCACAGAACAGAAAATGCTCTGCAGAAAGCTTCACAGGGCTCCCCTTTCTTTTTGGAACAGCTCTGGGAAGTGCTGAAGGGTGCTGGTTGTGCAGCTCCTCGGTGTAACCCCTGTGGAAGAGAACAAGATTTAAATTAAAGCTGGATTTGGGGAAATAAACACAAATAAACATACAAATCAATGTTTGAACAGCTCTGGAAAGGAGAGGACGTGTGTGCAGATATTCTTGCCCTCCTCCCATGCCTGCCATTTCACTCTTGTGATCGTGCTGACTTCTGGATGCTGCACCAAGCCCTGTCCAGCTGCAGGCAGGACCCTCTTCGTGTGCTTCCTCTTTGGGAATGTGAGGATCTCACCTTGCAGCCCCTCAGAGTTACAAATGTGACAATCACTGTAATGGCAAACTTCCCATGGAGTTATTTCCTGGGCTGCCCTGCCATTTTTTTGGTCTCTGTAATTAGTCTTGGGTTTAGCTGCTGTAGCTCAAACAGCAATTGTCCTTTACAAGATTACACTGAAAAATGATTTAACACTGTATTACACTGAGCAAAGGGTGACACTAAATACAGGCAAGTATGCAAACATTTCAGTAGGCAGGTAATCACTGTAGCCAGAAGAGTATATTTGCTAGAAGTTCTGCAAATATTTAGCATTTAAAGGTTGCTGCTGTTATTTTACAGCCTTGTAATGTCTTACCAAATTATATTCTCCTAGCCTGAAAACTAATTTTTTCTTCAGCAGAAGTCATGGATGCAAAAATTTAGTCAGTTTGGATATCTTGGCCCTCTGCAGGTACGCGTGGTCTTTTCTGTAAGGGAGCACTTCAAAGCACTTCATGAATGATGCAGGATAAGGGAGTCTAAGTTGAAAAGGACTTCTAAAGTTGTAGAATACTCTGTCAACACAAATCCTCCACACTGCAGGATTTATATCATGACTTTTTCTAAAGAAACTAATTCTAACCATTGAAACATCACCCCTTGTAATACATAATCATATAATTTTGTGTGACAAGGAAAGAATTATTTTCCTCACTATTTTGGTTTCTGACTGCTTATAATGACAATTCCTACTTACATCAGCTGTAACACCAGTGTGCCTTCTCATACAGAGAATGAGACATGCAGCATTCTGATTCAGCATGGTAGTAAAAAAACTGATGATTTAATTCAAATGTATAAGTAAGCCTTGGAGTTCCCAGCCCTAAATCCCCAAATCCTTTTTCAAAACAAGGAAATAAGTCTGTTGAGACAAATTCCCTGTGTTGAAAGCTGTCCTGCAGCCACATCTTCCCTGAAATGTTAACAATTTCAAACCCCTTTGTCTCAAACAGAGTTTGGATCTCCTAGAAAGTGCTTGTAATACTTAAATTGAAAGTACATCAATTACTTGTTCCATTATTTTCCTTTTTTAAATTTTAATGTTGATTTTTGACAATGCAGAGTCCTCAGCTGCCTTCAGTAGATGTTTCCCTCCCGAAGAGATGTCAGCTGGAGACATCGCTAGGATTTTTCAGGTTTAATTTCATGATCTTATAGTGCCCAAAAGCTATTTCCATCCATAAGTTCTACAGCCATGATCCCAAAAATGGCATTGCAGTTCTAAGAAGGACAAGGAGGGAGTTCTTGCTGAGCTGCACTGGAGCAAACCAGGAGCAGCTCTGTTAGTGTTAATGTACCTGCATCAACTGGGAACTGATGTAAAGAGAAAATAAACATGTGGGTTATCTCTCTACCACTGCCCTTTAATTTGTAATGCCAGAATTATCAACAAGTTCTTCTAATCATTTGTTTTCCACTTAAGATTAATGCTAAGTAATAAGGTTCAAGAGAAAAGATTTTTATCCTGTAAGGCCCTGAGTGCTATTAGAATATTTTTCTGTAGGGAGTATTCTAGAGGAAGCAACATGGATGATTAAAGAGGGCACCAGATTTGGGAACTATTTTAATGAGGTTGACATTAGTCTCTTGCATAGCAGAAAGGTCATTTCAGTTCCCTGCCCCAGCTTCTTCATCCAGACTGCCATGAGGATGCTCCTTGGCTTCCTTCAGTCCAGCATCTCTCTCTTATCCTGAATATCTCTCTCCCCTTGTCCTTGTTTGATGCTTTTGTATGGTTTAAGCCATACAAAGAATAGTTTCTAAAATAATTTGAGAATCAAGCTCCCCAGAACAGCAAGATATTTGGGGATTTTAAAAACCATTAAAATTAAATTCAATTGGGTTGCCTTTTGGTTTTCTGAGGTATTAGAAGTTACTGGTATGGGGTTCAGGGAATCTAAGTAGTTTAGAAGATAGAAATTTGCATTTAAAAATAATGACAGCTAAGATTCTCAGGAGAGTTGAGAATCTTTGAAGGAAAGTATTTTGAAGCATAAGAAATGTTGCAAGAACTGAGAATTTGAAAACTACACTGTGCTTGTCTAAGAGACTGTGCAAAGCTGCTTTTCCTTTCCTAAAGATATTTGTGTCTTACTCTCAGAGGCCAAACTGTGCTTTAGATTAACACCTGAGTATTCCTAAACAGCTGGTTGCAAATGAAGAGTCCTCTTCTCTCTCCCCCACATATCCCAGACACCACAGATTCTGGGGAGGCTGCATTTACCTTGAGGCCACCCTGTCCAGCAGCACAGAGACATCAAACACAGGCAGGCTGAGACAAGGGCATGGACAAGGGCATGGAGTGACAGAAGGTAAAGTGGCTCCACACTGACAGAGGGCAGGGTGAGATTGGATATTAGGAAGCAATTCTTCCCAGTACAGGGGGCCCAGGGAAGCTGTGGCTGCTCCATCCCTGGAAGTGTTCATGGCCAGGTTGGATGGGGTTTGGAGGAACCTTATCTGGTGAAAATTGGCCCTGCCCAGGGCTGGGGCTTGGATCTAAATGATCTTCAAGGACCCTTCCCCCACAGATCATTCTATGATTCTAAGAAAGCAGCCTAAAGGCAAACTGGAACCTTAGCAACCACACTGCTCACACTGGTAACTTCCAGTAAAGGTTTTTCATACTCTCAAAGCTCTCTTCCCACTGAGAAGTCTGCTGGGTTTTTATTCTGTTGTTTTCCAGTGTCCTTTACAGGGCTTTGAAGTCTTTAGCTGCAGGTCAGCAGTGAGTCTTATTGACTCATCACTCTCTGTGACATCCCTTCCATGGGCACATGTGTGGCTATGAAAGACAGGAAAATATTCCTTGAAAAGGGACCAACCTCTGATCACTTGGATATGGTCTGTACTTTTCAATAACAGTAAGGATTTGGACAAAAAAATCAAGGCTAAATAGACAGCCACAGGAGCTGTGCTGAGCATGCTGAGACAAAATAACTTCCCTTACTGTTCTGTTTTGAAATGTGAGTTGGATTTCTTCTGTAAGTAACAAAAATAAGCATTGTAACTTCATATGTGTAGGGAAAGACGCAAGAGATATGGTTACTGAGCAAACTGAACTTTAGCAGCACCAGGTAAATTAAATGTTAAAATATATCTTTGCATCCTAAATCACTGCGTAGGTAAATAGCAAATCCAGAGAGGTTAATGTAATTTCACACCCTTCAGTGCCAGATAGAATCAAAGGTTTTGATGAGGCATCAGAATTCCAGCTGTGCCAAGAGTGGTTAAGGATGGTGTTGAATTTGATTCCTTCTTTTGAAAACTGAGGAAATTTGAAGGCTGAAAGACTTGATTGTTCTTTAGGATGTAAGGAAACCAAAAGTTGCAGAGCAGCAATTGCAGACATTAATTTGGGTTTGTGCAATTCTTGCAAAATCAAGGAGATTCCTCAGTCTCTCTCCTTGGAGCAGAGGGATCTGTGGATGTGTTATGTGCACAATCCCTCACTTTAATAGGATGGGCTTTTAGTAAAACAATGTGGTGACCTGAAGAGAGAAAAGCTCCTGGGAGGCAGCAAAGTGCTGAGCAGCCTCACTCAGAGTTTTCTGTTTGGCCATCCCACAGGAAGCTCTCAGCACTTTTTATTTGAATCTCTGTTGTGAATCCCTGAAGACTTCATCAGAAGGAAAAAAAGCAAAAAAAAGTTCCACTGCTTGTCACACTCATTTTTTTTCCTGAGAGTCTCTGAGGGATAGAGTGTCTCTGCAAAGACAAAAGTAGAGCTCCTCCTTTGTCAAAAAAATAGTCTAGAAAGTTAATACCTTTATCTCCACACACAGAGTATTCGATATCTCTAAGAGCTTTTTTAATTTATTTTTAAACGGAGCTATACATTTCCAAAGACTGGCTCCTTTTGTGTGTGCAAAGGGCTCTTTCTCTGCTGCTGGAATTTACCATGCATAACCTTTCTTTCACATAATAAACTCCCCCAGGAGAACAGGTCTCTGTCTTTGGAACCTTTAGCTCCACCAGCCAATTGAAGGGTCACCCTGTTCTTAAGGGACAGGTTTCTTGGTCTGTTCAGCTGTCCCAGTGTGACAGAAGAAGAAAGCACCGAGCAGGCAGGTTCAATAGGTTGAATTGTAATGTCAGAGAACACACCACCTTATCCGTGGGAAAACTCTAGCAGTATAAACTATGCAGATTTAAAAACACGTAAAAAGGTATTGCTCTAAATTATTGGAGTGAAATAAGTTGTAATTTTCTGCAGTCAGCTGTGTTGTTTCAATGACTGGGTTAGAGGAAAGGTCTTCACCCAGGTCATGAGACACTGTACATAAGAACCATGTCTAAATGTGGATTTCAATTTCTGCAAAATATAGTTCCTCTTTTTAAATAGATCACTAAAATCTGACATTAAACCACTCTGGAACATTAAGGTCTTGCTACTACTTAGAGGTAGGAGACCCAAGGGTCAAGTTATTCTACACATGTTGCAGTCTACAGAGATTTCTCTCTGGGTTTTCAGCAGGGACAGCTTCATTTGTGAACTCAGAATAAGAGGGTGACTCAGTGACAAGGATTTAGAGAGCATCTCCCAAAAAGCTTTAGACAGACCCAAATACAACTGCTCCAAGCTTCCATAATGAGGTGTTTGGCAGAGCCAGACTGGAGGCTGAGCCTGAGCAGATCCATCATGACTCTCAGCAGGAGCACAGTGCTCTGCTCAGAAAACTGCCTGACCTCCAGCAACCTCTGGACTTGATGGCCTGAGGGAAGAAAGGCTCAGATCACTCCCTGCAGAAATGTCCCTAGAGAAATGGATTCTAAATCCACTGGGAATGAAAAGATTTTGTTGAGTACTTGTGAAAATCCCTACCAGGCTCCTCTCTTTGCAAATGCAAACACTTCAGTAGTGATTCCTAGGGTCTCACTCGCTCTGAATCTTACTTTGCCTTTAAAGTGGGAAAGTCCTGTCCTCCCCAAACATATTAAAAAATAAGGAGCTCAACCGATGTAATAAAGCAGGGATTGCAGAGGAGTTCATAAGGGAGAGCATGCTGATACAAATATCATAGTCTGATTAAGCTCTGATTCAAATAGAATTTCGAATTACAATATGATATTCAAAAGCAGTAGATGAAGACATACAGTTTTCACACATAGTAGATATGGGAGTGTTGCACAAGGCTTTCATGTCTTTATTTATAAAACTCTCTAGTATGTGGAACTTGGTATTCGCACCCACAAACAGATTTTAGTTCATATAGCTGCTTCTAGGAAGACAAGTCACAAGATGTGACTGAACTCGAGGCATATTTAGAATGTTGTGGTTGCCTGCTTGTGCACCAAACTTAAATGCATTTTATTTTTCATGGGCTTTTCTTGTTTCCCAGAGCACTATAAGATTAGACTTTTTTTCTCTGCACTCTTGCTTTAGGGAGTTAATTAACGTAGATGTTTGGATGCTGGACCTCATTGGAAAGTGTCTCAATTTCCTGTTGCTGGCAGAAAGGGGAGCTGAGGTCCTGACAGTAAAGGACTAGAGAGGGCTGAGTTTGGGACTGTCAGCTCTACAAACTTTAGTCCATGACCAAGTCTCTAATCGGGACAAAAACTTAAATATACAAGATAAATGTTTGTGAATGACTCAAAGTTTGTTTTGCCCCTGGGCACTGCTCCAGACTGCTCCAGTTCCACAGTGTCCCTGGCTGAAGCTGGCTCCAGGGCATCCCTGCAGGGCAGGCTGTGTGCGGGCAAAGAGCCAGGGTGGCAAAGGAGCTGATGTGATTTCTACTCCAGGCTTCATGGTGGCAGAGCAAATATACTTTCTATAGCTCCCCAGTTGAAGATTGTTCATACAAATAACTGTGCCTATTTTATCTTCCTCTAGCTTCCCCACAGGATACCTTTTTCAATCAGAAGCAGAAATGTGCATTTCTAAACTGCAGCGGGCTTATCCCTGGAATGAGGTCTGTGTGATGACCTTCCTCTAACTGGATCATTTTTTGTGGTATTTTCTGCAGATTGCAGCAGGTAGCAAATAGTTTTAGTCAAAGCTTTCAAATACGGTAATTTGATGTTCCAGATGGTGCTGTATGATGTTATTTTGACTTTGCTGCTATATTATTTTATGCTCTTTCTGAAAACTAAGTACATCATGTGACAAAATTCTCATTAAATTATTCAAATATTTTCTTATGAGTCTATAATACAGGTGAAATGTGGAATGAAAAGAATTGCTGGAGGTGTTCTTTTTTACCCAAGAACTATGATTTTCTAATAAACATAATATTCCTTGCTGAAGAAGATATCTATTTATTAAAAAGAGCCATTGTTTGTTTTTCAAGGTAACGTCTTGGACTTTTGTTTGCTTCTTAAGACTGAATGAATAATGTGTATTTACAGTCACTGTGTATAAAGCTGCATTATCTTTCATTACTCTTGCAGCCTTTCTAGGGTGTTAGGTTGGGAAATGTATTGTAATTAAAAACGAGGAGCTGGCTTTAAAAAATAGTTATCCCTGGCTGTGCCTGGGAAAGAAACATTATTTCCTTTGTGACAAAAGAATAATAACCCTGGCAGATGGGTTGCTGCAGAGCTGGAAGAAAAGCTCTGTTAGAGAGGGACTGACAAAGCCATCTGCGCGGAGCAGGCAGTCCTGCGGTGGAGGTAATGAAAAGATTCTGTTTCAGTTCTACTGGTTCCAGATTATCCCTACTTTAGGCTTCCCTTCTGACTTGCTAGGGAGCTATCACGGTGCCAAGATACTCATGGCTCTTCTGGCTTATTGAAATGACCTTGTTGTTGCTAGTTCAGCAAAGATTGTTTGAGAATTGAGTAACCTGCCCTCTTCTCCCTGCTGGATTCTACCTGCACCTGAATTCCTTGGCACTAACACAGAGCAGGTCCAAGGAAGTTCTGTTGCAGTCATGGCTGTGACAGCTACAGATGCTTTGCACTGATACAGGAGAGGAAACTTCCCTGTGTTTGCAGAGTAAGATCAGTCTTTGAGGAGGATTATCCTGAGCAAACTTCTCAATAGAACCTCAAGCAAATCGTTTCAATTTGACTTTTGTTTTGAAGACTATTCAATGTTACCCAATCTTATCCTCTCTTGAAATAGATTAATAGATTTCCTACCAATCATGCTTTTTTTTTTTTTTTTTTCCTTCTTTTTGTGGTTTTCAGCTGATTTTGCCAGGGAGGAAGTGGTACAAGTGTAAGTATTATGGACTCCTCTGGTCTGTTTTACAAATGAGACAGATTGGATTCCCACTATTTGCTCTCTTTATTTTTATAGTTTTTTGTTTGTGGGTTTGTTTTTTTTTTAATTACTTAGACGCTTTCCAGCCATGTAAAAACAAACAAAATCTTAAAACCTAAATCTTCAACAGAGAAATGCAAAACCATTGGTAATAAGCCTTACCTTGAAAAGACAGAAAGGTGCAAACCAGAACATTCAGATACAAATCCCATGGTTTCTTCTTGGGGAGGAAGATGGCACTAAATTCCAGACCTATTCAGGATGCTGCTCTTTCAGGATTGGCACAGTCTGGCAAACTGGAGCTTTGTTCTGGTTTGATCTGAGCTGCAGCTCCAATATTTGGTTGAAAGGCCAGATATCAGCAGGGCCATTGATGCTGTGATCAGAGCTGTGTTTGAGAGTAAGTAGCAAGAGTCTTACCAGAAACAGCAGGGATTGTTTCCCCATTTCTGTGGAGACTGAAGTACTGTAACAGCTTGCAGACATTTTCATTGTGAAACCTGACTTCTCCTGGCATTCCAGTCTCAAACCTGCTAAAGATGTAAACCTGGGCATCCTCCTCAACTTGCACCCAAGGATTCTCTTTGGAAAGCTTTGGTTCAAAGCAAGTGAGCTTGAGCATTTCTTTTGTCTGAGGTTGTGTGTTTAAAGGGAAAACCATCCTCCTTGTTTGATTCCTACCCAGGAGGTTCTGGTACCTAACAAATCACTTCTAGGGGAACAATTATTCATAAAAATAATAATGGGTTCTGGCTAAGCTGGTACTTGATTATTATGCCTTTTTTTTCTGGGTTTTCAGTAAGAAGGAGCTGGACAGGGAAGGAAAAGCAATATTCACAATTTACTGTTTTCCTCTGTTGCTGGGAACAAAAGAGCTCACAAGAGTACTTGAGTCTCACTAAGCTAGGTTCAAACTTTTTGCTTACATGAAGGGAACAAATGCTTCAAGAGCATAAGAAGGTTTAGCTCTTTGTTTTCCTAATCTGTTTTCTGAGTCCAGACTCAAGTTTCTTTGCTTTGCTTTATTGACCTCGAAATTAGCAATGGTAAACAGACCAATATAAATCACCCTGCTAAGATTAAGCTCTTTCATGGTCCCTCTCATAAAACAGCTCTGGGGAGTGATTGCAGGAGTCTTTGTAGTCAAATAAGTACCAAGCAGCCTTGGCTCCATGGATGAACAGAAACCACATTGTTATTTAATGGTACTAGCAAGGTTAATTAACAAAGTGAGATGATTAATTCACTGAGACATCTCAAGTAAACACAAGAGTTTGAGTTTAATCTCTGGATGTGCCTCCACTACTAAAGCTATTTTATATTTATTTTAATAGGAAAGAGAAGGTAGAGTTGATGTTTCTGTCAAGAATGTGCTTGACTCAGCCAAAGACATCACAGTGGCTGTTTTGGTGCTTTAGGTGTTCTGTCCATGTTGCAGCATTCACAATTACTGTTTTCAGAGTTTGGATTTACAAAGAGTATGAAAACAAATTTATAGGAAACTAAATCTATGGCATTCTGTTTATGTTACTACCACTGCACCATTTCAGTGAGGAATGTAAAAACTTAACTCAGTGCAAATGATGCCCCCTCAAGCAGGTAACAGGTGAGCCCCAGCTGCCCGTGTGCCACAAATGTCTGCTGTGAGTCCACAAGGACCCCCCTCAGCCCCTCCCAGGTCACACATACAGAAACACAGGCTGGGGTGCAGAGGAGACATAGCATGGCACTGTGCCAAGGGAAAAGCAGTTTTATTGAAAATGTCAAAAGAGACTGAAATGTAGCAAGAATATGTCCTCAGTTTGCTAACTCCTCTCTCTCGGCAGGTGGGCCACTGAAGAAGAAGGTGGATCCCTTACTCTTCACACTTAAGTTAACTATAATTCCCCCACTGGTACTAGAGCTGGTGTGTTGAAGCAGCTATTAGTGTTTCAGTTGCTTAATTATTTGCTGCCTTGAGGCCTGACCTTTCATTGCATCGAACACAAAATTAAGGGCACATGAAATACTCAGTGCTAAATCTCAGGCCTTAGGTACTGACCTGAAGCCCACTGACACTGAGCCTGGTTTTAAGACCCTCATCACCCAGTGACCAAACTGTCACTCTGCACATACTTCTCCTGCTGCAGTAACCATGGATTATTCTGAGAATAACAAGCAAAATTTCATGAAGTTTTACAAAATCATATTATTTTAGAGCACAATAGGAGCTGATTATCCATATATAAGTAATGAAAGTTTTCATTTGTACGGAAAACGTAAGACAAAACTCACTGCTAGCAATTGCCTCTAACTGAGGATTTATTAGTCACTATTGGAGCCTTAAGAATAAATTGGACTCTTTAAATACAAATGTCTTTATATTTTAGCTCAGTTCCAATTAATTTTTTTTATTCTTCTTGAAGGGCAGCTTAGTAACCATTAAGTATCTTCTATTCCTGGAAGATAAACCAACATATGAAATGCTGTATCAAGGAGTCAAAAACAGGAGGCTGAAGTGAATCTTACTACTGGGGGAACGAAAAGCAATCTTTACGTTCAGTGTTAATAGTCCCTCTTTGCCTGTTTAAGAGATCTTCTGTAGTAAAACCCATTAAACAGGTGATAACAGCTTTTCAAAACAGGTTGAATTAAATGTTGAAATTTCAAACTGTGTTGAGCTTCTGTTTCTGACAGAAGAAAATTAAGTGGAAGATGAACAGAAACGTTAAGAAACTACTTCTTATGCCTGTGAAAGTGCTAGGACGGGAAAATTACTTTCCTTTGTTAGTAATCAGTCCATGGTTCAGCTACTCAGAAAGGGGATATTTCATCCACAGTAGAGAGAGTGGGCAGAAATATCCCAGCATCGGAAGAGCTTCTCTTGAGGGAAGGTTTTTAATTGTCTTTGGCTGAACAGCCATCACTGTCTTTTGGACCAGGGAAATTATTTTTTTAGTACCTTCACCTTTGCTTACAAAGAATATAACACCCTCCTTCTGTTCTACCAAGCACTCTCCATTACAGCAATGTGAATGAAATTTATAACATTCTGAGCATCATAAAGTTAGGCAGGCTGCACTCAAGCCAGTTGTCATCATTCTTTCAGAAATAACACAATTTTAAATAAATGCAGTCCCAAGTATTCCTTTTAGTTATCACCACAAAACAATGCAGGGAAGTGTTGCTTGCTGCAGCTGACATGAAGACTGATGGTGGCCCATTGAAAAGACCACTCACTTTCTTAAAATGCAAATACCTGCAGACCAGATCTGAAAGCAGCTAATGAGCAATTGCCCTTGGAAACATATAAGACAGAAGACATTCCATCCTGATCTTTTATATATTCAGAGGCATGGCTTCTGGGTAATTCACCAGAGCCATAACTCACTATATGATTCATTAGATGTTAAAAAAAAATGTTCAAAGTTGTCATAAATAAGGTGACAAATGTGCAAACTGTATGTGCGACTCTGATGAATCTGCAGAAGATGAACAAAGGAGATTTTTATGCTCTTTAGAAAGTTCCAAAAATTATTTAAAAATTCCCAAACCACAACACTCCAGCACAGGGATGTCCCAGTTTAGCAAAAGCTTTCATAAAGTGTTTGCAACCACAAATGTATCTGTTTAATTCTCAAGTAAATCTTCCGTAGTAAATTGTCATATCTTGTGACTAAAGATTAAAATAAAAGCAATACTTCTGAATAGTCATACTATACATCTTAGCTATTCTACCTAAAATGTTTTGCTTGACCAAGCACAAAGAGTTTTTCTGACAGCTTCCAAGATTCAGAAAAACTTCAATATATTATTAAAGTACATTTAAAAAGAGAATAATCTTGCTCTAGTTCTGAGTAGCTAGACAATAAACTTTCAGATACTGCACAGCAGTGGAAGATTCTCCACAGACTGCATCATACATTATATTTTGAGCACCACATCATTACATCCATGTGCAGTCTCTATGTAAAGCCACTGAAGTCTGTGCCTGGAAACATGGAATGTTCTGGGTGTCCAGTACTCTTTTCTTTTGAAGAGATTTCACTTTAGAAAGATCAGTTTTGATGGTCAGATTTCTTTTTCTAGTTTACGAGTTGAATTTGCTCCCATTCAGATTGCCTGGGAGCTAAGCAGCATCAGGACTACTGAAAAAGATGATAGAAGCTTGCAAAAGTGTGTGTGGGGAGGAGGAAAATATTTAAAAATGCAAACCAAGTTGATCCAAAGTCCTATAAATCTGTCACAAATAAAAATAAATGAAGGACTGTAAGTTTACTTACCTTTCTCAGATTCCTGATCATGTTAATTCATAGAAAACCAAATGCTCTAGGTTGATATTCTTTACTGTTTGCTACACTTTTTATACATGATTTGGTCTGAGATCAAATTATGATCAGAAGGCTGCTCTTTTAATGACAACCATCAACCTTCAGCTGTACATCTACTCAGTGCTATAATTTTGGAATTATACAAAGGGATTACAGATAATAAACTCAAATTTTTATTTCAACTAACAAAGGTTCAAGTTATATTTCTGTTCTGTGTTCCACCACTGTCTAGAAATGGAGACAAAATAGTAGTGAGACAAAGAAAATGGTCAAAGGAGTGAAGAGTTCTAAACCAGTCTATCTCTTTTTTCTTCTTATGTGCACATCATCACAGATATATACTTTTTCCAGGCAGTGTTTCTGCAGAGCTAAAAGGCTTCTAGATTCAACTGAGGTCCACATCACACTATGAGATTAAAGGAATGGGGTAGAAAGATAAAACACAGGAATGACTTACGCACTCCATGAAAGCATTTTGTTTCATATCATTGTAAAAAGTCTTTTGATTATGGAGAAAGGATCTAATTTCACAAGCCTTTCATGTAAATAATTCAGCTCTAAGAAACCATGCCAGGCCAGTTTCTTTTTGATGCTTTGCAATATGTGTGCAACAGCAATCCTAACAAAGCAAAACTTCTTGTGATTTTTGAAAGATGCGGATGACTCTCCCAGAATATTTATAACTTGCCAAGTAGCCTGAGCCTGTTAACTTTGTGTGCATTACTTAAATTTTTATTTTCCTAATCAAGATTTGTACATTTCTGAGGAATCAGCTGTGTTGCTTGCATTGCTGAGACTTTGTAATTCCCTCCTTTGCTCCAAAGTGGGCACAAAAAGACTTCAAGGTTTCCAGCAGGTAAGAGGTCAATTCCCACTGTGAGCCTGTGGGTGTGATTCCTATGTCAAAGCATTGTTGCTACCCCATGGATAGGAATATTCTGCCTTCTGCAGCAACTGCCAGAGACACAGAGAAAATGGATAAGTAAATGCACAAGGATGCTGAGTAACCTGTCTCTGTGTCAATCCAGGCTCTGTTCAGAGGTTCTTACATAAATAATGTCATCTAAACATGACAGAAACCCTGAATAGTACACACTGGAGGGAAACCTGCACTATGGGGGAGGGAAAACAGCTCAAAGAAAAACTTGTTAGGTCACCATGGGATGCCTAGAAAAAGATATGGGTTCCTCTTCTGACACGTTATTTTACAGTATAGGAAAAATAAAAAAGCTTTACTGTGAATAAAGAGGCCAGGAATTCAATTCTCAGGCTCCTACAGGAAAGGTAAGCCCTACAGGAAGACTGCATTTTTACATGGTCCAGAGCTGAAATGTACAGGTTTTGATCAGCAACTGAATGCTTTGACACTGCTTTTTTTGTGATAGGTCTCACAGGGCTTTGGTCCCTTTCCTGCTCACTGTGAAATAAAACTGTCAAATCTTGAAAGCTGCCATGAAACAGAACGTGCATCCTCCCAGCAGCTTTGCCTGTCATTGACAAGTTTATTTCCATGCTACATACCAGGTGAAACAAAGCAGAGGGATGAAAGCATAAACCTTCCCTCTACATTTTCCTTCAGGCTTTAGTCCTCACTTATCTTCACCTTTATCCCCTTTCACCCTTCGGTTCTCATATCATATCGTATCATTTCAGATCATTTTGTTTAAATATGTGGCTTTTAGAGTCAGAATGGGCCAGAGCCATTGGATAATTTGGAGGCTGGGTGCCTGTGCAGCTGCAAGCTCCTCCTGGCACTACTCTCACTCAGACTCGTTGGTGGCTCGCAGCAACCTTAAGTGAGAAAGGGCTGCTTAAATGGTAGGTGATGCAAGCTTCCTGGATTGACCTTGAGCTCAAAGAGACAAAAAGAATAATTCTACAGTGTGACACCAGTCATGGTCGGAAGAGAAGTCCGAAGTCTACTGCTGGCATGTTCAGCTGGCTCTGAATTGTACTTGGGAAAGATGAGTCAGGCAAGCCAAGAAAGAGAAATCAGAGGCTCTAAAACCTGTAAATTTCCTTCTTGATGTTCCTTCCTATTAATCCCACCAGCTTTTCCTTTAAACCATCTTGCCTATGTGTGCATTGTGTTACGTAAAAACCAAATGATGCTTTGAATCAATGATTTCCCTGCATGGCATTTGGAAGATTTATCTCTCTCTAGCTGGGAGGGTCCAAGCCAACCTTCCCTACTCCTCTCACTGTGCTGCTGCACTTTTCCTATAATTGAGTCCAGTCTCCTGCTTGCTTCTTGGGGATTTGATTTCCCCACCTTCATGCCATTATCTCATGCCTTGCATTCCTACTTAATGCAACAGTTGTGTGTTGACATTTAGGCTGTTCCTTAATATTCGGATTTAAACATGGTGACTCCAAAACCAGCCTACTCCTGGGCTGGAGATAGAATTATCTTACAAAGTATTCCTACTCTTTTGTGCCACTTTTCTTCTCAGGAAGGAGCTTCATTCTGTTCCCACAACTGAATTTTTCTAGCAGAATCCTGATACAGGGATGTTTTGATTTGAGATTCTCAGAATCTGATTTTTTTTTCTCCTGGTGCTACGCAGTTTCGACTTCCATAAATTAACTTCAGTGAATGCAGTACTTAAAATTCCAGCAACTGTGTTAGCTCTCATGGTTATATGTATATTGAGAGAGAAACTCAGTACAATTTCATGCATAAAAAGGCACAAGTACCAAATTTAAGAGTCTTTTTATTGATCTAAACATTGAGGTGTATCTGCCTTACAGAAAATATCTTCAGGCGTTTCAAGTCTGAGATGGGTGTGTGCTCAGAAGTGTAGCAGAAAATCACAAATAAGACCATTACAGGGAACTGTTTTAATGATCATGAATGTGATTACCTTGTAACAACATGGCATTCTCTACACAGCTAACAAAAATACTTATGAGCTGCTGTGTGACTTAGGTACACAGTTTGCCTCACACTGCTGTGAGTCTGGGCTGTGTTTTATAGGACTTGGCACAAAGCAAAGCTATTAAAAGAGAGCCCACAGGGGAAAGGATCTCTGCTCTGTTCTGCTCTGCCTAGAGAGGGAAAGAGCTGGCTCTTGCCGTCCTTGATGCAGTGCATACGAGCCTCAGCTCATACACTGAGATGCTGATCCTTGTTGACTCCAGGTGTTGTGTTATGTTGTGCTCTTCAGGGCTCATTCCAACTGTTTTGTGTAATTGGACAGGAGTATTTGGTCAAGGGAAAGGCTGGAGAATGTTATCCAGTAGCCCCAAAGTGAGAGCCAGGCTCAGGAGTGGCACTAGGCTGGACCTGCAAACTGAACAGCTCTGTACTCATGTTTCCCACATGGTCACTCCTTGCCCACTGGGAGACCTCTGGAATTCTGACACACAACCAGCAAGCAAAATACCAGCTCTGTAACAGCCTGGCTGCTGCAGCAATCCTCCTGTGAGCACTCATGCAGGAGCTCTGATTATACAGGCACTGATTTAAAGCAATGAATTTGGGGGGGAACTGTCTCAAGCCACTTATTTGACCATAACAAGAGTTGATGAGAATTTGTGCCTGAGGTGAAAAAGAGACTGTAATCTCCAGACCCCACTGATCTAAGTAAATAATAACCAGAGTTGTGGGATGAGCTAACAGCTTCAGACTATCTTTTGCTGCCTAGTTAGTGAACTGTGTCCATCTTTCCCTTTACACTTTCTGGCAAATGAAAGATACAATCAGTGTTCTGAGAGTTTCTATATGGGAGCAGGGTATTGAACACTGTTGAAAATACCTGGAAGAAGGAATAAGAAATCTGAGTGGCAAAAACATTTTAAGCAACTCAATTTTTAGTTTTATTTTTCTTTTTTAGTTTTTTTAAAGCAGGGTATTTTAGATAATACCAAAGCTGCTATTTGCTTTGCTAATGGCAGCCTGCATAAAGAGAGGAGAATATTTTAAAACCCAGAGTGTTTTTATGGGGTATCTCATGCATTGGGCCCAGAGAAGACATCCTGCTCTCCCCTCTCTTGGTTGAAATGATGCCAGGGATGATGGGTCTCAGAACTTGTCTGTGGGGTAGAGGATTGAACTGGAGCAAGGGTATCATTAGATACTGTTAGATTGTTCTGAGCATATTGTAGCTTTTCAATAAACATTCTCTTTAGTCTCTAGTTCTTGAACAGTCTGCACATAAGCCAATAGAACAGGTTTGTCTCCTGACAAAGAATTGTGTACAAATGTTGTAAGGCACAAATACCTGGGGAGGAGAGATGATAGGTCTTTCTGCAAAATGTCTTATTCGATGCTGTTGTGCCATGGATTCCAGATAATGATGGGTTCAAGGTTTTTTTTTTTCCTCCTTAGAAAAATGAAATATATTTCTGTGGATCCTAACAATGAAATTTACATTACAATGCATGGCCTTTCTAACCTTCTGCCTGCAGCGTTCCAACTTTCCTTGTTCATAGTAATGATTAAAAATCTCCTGAGCATACAGTATTTTTGGATGTTAAAAGATTTTATAAGAGGAAAATCTTAGATTAAAATCTGAAGTTAAACAACATATAAGATCAATTAAATACACAATTCTTACTTCCTTACATTCTCCTGTTTCGTGTATTGCCTCAGGTTTCATTGCTTGTGATCAAAAGATGAATACAAAGTTCAGACAGACACAAATAGGTCATCTTCTCTTGCCTGGCAGTATCAGTATTGTGCAGCTGTAGTTGAGGTTTGCAAGATTGTTAACAAAAGTTCATTTCTCATTCAGAACACAGACAGATTTGTGTTGCTGAATCCTTTTCACATCCACTCACCACACAAAAAAGCATGTGCTAAATTGAGTTCAGCCCATAGCAACAGTTCTTCTGATAACCTTGGAATGCAGGCTGCATGGACAGAGGACACTTTAAGTCTTTAGGAGGAATACTTATTAAATAAGCCTCTGCTTTTATAATAAAAGCCCAATTTTAATAAAAACTCACAGGCATTCTCTTTCAAGTGACTACTGCATTTATAGAGCCAGGTGCTCCTCTTGCTTTTATCTCACCACTTCTAGCACAATCTCAATTTATGGTTTTAAATTTTTTGCTTTCTGGCTTTTGTTCGCCTCTCTTTATAATTGGGCTTTTATGTTTAACTCCATGCTTGCCATAATGAAATCATGAAAATTCAGTAGCTACTGCTGTTCAGATGTTGCTGTTTCAATTGTTTAATTACAGTGCTCCTGGGACTTTCTATCCTATTCTTTATCAATCTAATCCAGACTTGATTCTGAGCAGAAGTAACAGTGGGGAATGACAGAACTGAGGTGAGATTTCACACTTCTCTCTGTTTTCTGGCTCTGAATGCTAGGGTGCTGTGGGACCCTACATTTCTACTTTTCTACTTTTCCTTCCCTTTTCTCAGCACTTGCACCATACAGCAAAAATCAGACTATTGTTTTTCTGGTCAAGCTTTCTAAAAAATAGAGTTCAGCATTATGGATGTCTGCTGGAAGGATCCTGGAGTGGGCTTACACTCTTTTTGTTCTATACCATGTGCCCTGCTCACCTAAGTATTTTTCTAACCATGATGATGAAGCAGCTCCACAAAGGGAGATTAATGGGAATTAGATGGTGCTTGTCTGTGTGTCCTCTCTGGAGCTCATCCACAGGGCTGACCTGCAAAATAATCCAAGAAAAAACAGATAAATGACCTTTCAACAGATTATCATCTGCTCTTACCAGATAGAATAAAACAATATAAATAAAATGCTATATCACACAAAACTTCCAGATGATAAAAGGTGAAAAATTCCCATTAAAGTTGTGCGTACATGGAATATTTTTAGAGATTTATCTTCCTCTAGTTTCATGGTATCATAGCTGCATATCTTTATCATTAGCCTTACAAAAGGATATGTGCCATGTTCAATTACCAAAGCCACTGAAGATATTTGCTCCTATTTATTTTAATTTTACCATTTTGAATTTTGTCCATCACTCAGTTTCATCCTGTTTTTCCCTTTGGATGCATTTCCTTTTTAACAAAACACATTCCTTTAAGCAATAAGGTCTTCCTATCATCCTGCACCTTCATATGGTGTGATCCATTCTTTAGGAATGCTCTGTATACCTTTGCTCACAAATCAGTTATGTTGGCTCTTAGTGAAGTTGGTGTTTCTTATCTAAATTGCCCTCAAGTTCCTTCTGGGGTTTGGATGCTTGTGGTAGAGAGCTAGATCTCCAGCAGGCATAAATCAACACATCACTATTGATTTTAATTATGCACAGTGTCTTCTTATACTGGCAGATGATCTAGCCTGGAATTATAGTACAATAGATATCTTGTGCACTTCAAGGAAGGAGGCACTTTGTTTTCACCTGGAAGCATCCAGCTGTGCTTCTTGTACCATTTTCTCCAAGAGCAACATTGCACAGGGCTAAGGAGAGTCTTCTAAATCTCATTCTTTAATGGAGAAATGTTCTTGTGATACAGGAGAGCTTCTTCCAGAATTAACCTTCCCTGGTCCAAGATACTGCCATAAGCTGCTAAATCTGTATTCACACAGTGGTTGATCTGAGCCTCCCAGATAAAGTGAAAGCCTTTCTGCTAACCAGTGTCTCTGGGATTTGCCTTGGTCCCTTCTCTTCAAGCCATGATGAAGACATGAGGACTTGATGAAGAATTGATTCATATTCCTTCTTTAATAGTAAAGAAACACAGTGGGTTTGGATATGATTGAATAAAAGACTGGTTCTAAATCCCTGTTCTGACACAAGACAAGCATGCCAGTATGTTTTATGAGATTTATGTGTTAATTAGACACTCCTCATCAGCCAGCCTGAGACAGGAATTGTGCTCTTCAGAAAAGAGTCAAAATCTTTCTCAGTTGCTGTGCAAAATACACCTGATTTGGTTTCTAAATCTGATGTTTACACATAGCAACAGACACTCAAAAACATAAAAGTACAGAAAAGTTAAAAAAAAACTAACTACAAAAAAAAATAAAAATTGGTGTGGTTCTCCATCTGAAAAGACAAAAAAGGAAAAAAAAAAACCAACCCAAAAATCCAGTTAAGTTTGATGTTTTTATGTTAGAGGAAGGACATTCGATACAGCAACATAAGTGATAGCAAAATTCATCAACTAAAATTGGTTTTACAGTTTGAGATGGCAATTACAAACAGCATATAGTCCTGATTAAGATAAACAAAACTAAAGAAACAAATGAAAATTAAACTCTCTTCTTCAAACACAGTTCACAGACAGAATGAATAAAAGGGAACTTTGTTTCTGTCCCATAGAAGCAGAGTAGAGTTGAACTTTCAGTTTCTTAAACCAGTTCTTAAAGCAGTTTGTGACTGAAAAGTGACGAAAAGAGAGAGCAAGATGAGGGAGTACTTAGATTGGCACTTCTCTATGATGAAAGCGGTGAAAGCTGTGTTCTGCTCTCTCTGGTCAATGCCTGCCATGAAATATGTGCACACCATACACTGGGATCAAGTTCTGAGCCTAATTGTTATAGACTACAGACTGAATAATAAGTTAAATTCTGCAATCCAGTCTGATTATGTGCAAATTCAATGTGACACAGTCCTAATTTGAAATGTATAATTAAAGGTCATAGCAGCATTTCCTAGTTTCAGAGACTGATTTTTTTCCCATCCTAACCCAGCTACTCAGATACATTTTAAGGAAAATTTTATGTAGAAAAGCAATCACATCATTAAAAAACTCCTTTTCATACTCATATTTTCAGAGCAATGTTGACCAAAAAGGGTATAAACAATGACTTTGGGGAGGCTGTTTTCATGAGTAAGATTGCACTCTGTAAATAGGAATTAGACCTGACTGGCAATTTTTGTAAATGCACAGTCCTGTCCATAATGATATTCAGCACTTGCTTTGACCCAGGTTTATTAAATTTATCATACATAGCTGCATCACAGCAATTACTGCTGGGGCTGAAGATAGGAGCTGGTGAATGCTAAACTGTGCAGCAGTGTTGAATTTTGAAGACAGGAACTGTGTTTAGGCAGATGTTGATTTCACAGAGCAGCTTTGCCATTCAACAAGTGTGTAGGGAGTGCTGCACAGCTGCATGGATGTGGCAGGTGCCTGCTGAGCACTGCAAGAATGTACAGATGTGTTCTGGGAATGAATGAATGAATGCAGTGATGCTGTGGTAAAGAAAGTCACAGGATACATTGAGGTGAAAACTCCTGTTCTTTACACGTGGTAATGAGAACCCAAAACCATGAAACCTGGGCTCCTGCTGCAGAAAAATGTAGTTCTGCAGACATGCCTCCTGAGGCAGAACCTTTCATAAAAGAATTATTCACTTCCTACCTTGCAAGCCTTGGACACAGCTGAACACACCCAACCTGGTCAGCAGGGGACCCTGAACAGACCCACTGGAGCTCCTCAGCAAAACTGTTACCCTCACTTACAGACTGACACCCAGCCCCACTTCCTTCCCACGGGGTGAGACACAAGAAAAATGTCACCTGACCAAGAACTGCAATGCAAGGCAAATGTCCAAAGTAACAGGAAATTATTGCAGCTCTCTGAAAGCAAAACTAAGAAAATAAAAAAGGCCCGTATGTTAGCTCATGAGAGTGGAACAGTAAATAAATGCTATCTAGGGTTTACCAATCAAGAAAAGGGCATGAAAACAGGCCATCAGCATTTCTGCTGCTTATCTGAGCCCTAAGCAGTCAGACTATCCAATTCAAGCAGTAAGGTTTCTCTGAAGATATTTCTGAAGGTCTTTACTGAATTTCTGAGCCTGAATTACCTAAAATTTTAGCTGTGCAGCAGAATCTGGAAGAAGGAAGTCACTAATGGTCAGGCTGAGATACTGTATCATGTTTCTTTGATATTCAACCTTAGCATAACAATTTCAAAATAAAAAGGTAAGTAATTCTCCCTCCTGCTAAGGAACAAAGTTGCTATGAAGATGGAAGATGGTTGTGTCTCCTGAGTTTCTTTTACTGCTCTGCTTCTCTTAAATACCCTGCCACAGTGGGAGGGGAAGAAGAAGAAGAAAAAAAAAAAAAAAAACAAAAAAACCCAAAAAAACCCCAAAAAAACCACAAACAAAACAGGGAAAGAAAAAACAGAAGCAAGAGAAAGTCCCTGAAGTTGCCTCTAAGTTTACCCACAAGGTCATATCTATGTCTAAGTGCTTTGCTGAAATAACTTCTGCTATTAGGGCTCTGGCAAGGACTGCCTCATATTTTATTTATGAATTCTGAAACCCCTAGTTGATGTTATAATATAAACACTAGTAATTATTTTTAATATTAAGGCTGAAGATAGCAGTCAGCTACTGGATGCAGACTGCCCTTGTCCTGAAAAGTTTACAATCTAATTAGGAGTTGAAACTGGTCTGAGGAGCAACAGTCACACATCTGCATACACATATATTGTTCTCCCCAGTTCCCCAAAGAAATGCATAAAACAAAATCCACAGTTCATTTAAATCTACATTTAAAGAAAATTAGATCTCATAAATAAAACTGAGTCTGAGGGGAGAAAAACACACAGGTTGCATGGAAAGTGGAGAATGAGGAACAAATATACTCAAAAAGTTATTCTTTTATTAGGCAGGACCTGTTCACACAAATTAGACAATAATCAATGAGAGGAAAAGAAGTACTTATATTTTGCTATACCTTTCTATCTTTACCAAAGGTAGACTTAGCAAATTTACATCAAAGTCCCAAAAGACTCATGTAGACAGATGCTAGGAAATCTTCTAGAACAATGATCTTAGTGTGCTTCAGATTTCACCCTGTATGATGAAGCCCATGAAATAACAGAAAAAATTTAGCTAAAAAGAGCAAGGTAGAATATACATGTATGAGTACTTAATGATGGCATAAGACAAGTTCTGTACATTGTTTCAGTTTAATAAAAGCAATACTGAGAAAGTCAAATAATGAATTCCATAATAACAATAAAGAATGTGTGCCATGTAAAAGGTCAAAATGACATTCTGCCATCTTTAGAGTTTGCCAAAGCTGTGCTTAGATGTTGCAATCCTCCTGACCAACTCTACTGCAACCCCATGGAGGGGTCTACATTTAGAGCAAGGCCACTGTTCCAAAGTGTTGTCAGAGCAGGCTCTTTGCTGATGGGGGAGGCAGGCACAGTTTGTGTAAGGAACCTCAATCAAAGCAAACCCACCTTGGAGCTTCCATCTCAGCTGCAGCTCTTGTGTGGCTTTGTGCCTCCTGTTCCTCTGGAGTCTGACATTCTCCCAGCACAGCAAGGCCCACATGTCCTCTCTTCTACAGACCACATTAAAATAAATATACAGGATAAACCAGGAATTTTTCTGTATGAGGGGATGGGCACTTTCTTTTATACCAAAACCAAAATTAGCTAAATGCCAAAGATCTTTGCTCTGATTATAAGGGAGAACTATGTCACCACTGTCCATGAGAAGTCCTGCATATATCTATCTATCTATCTATCTATCTATCTATCTATCTATCTATCTATCTATCTATCTATCTATCTATCTATCTATCT